>CAUYON010043489.1:0-11824 GCA_963573935.1 Arctocebus calabarensis | reverse complement strand
TGTCTTTATATAGTGATCAAGAAAATGCCATGAAGGCTATCTGTAACAGTATGATGAAAACATTTCTGAATGTATATGAATCATGCCCTATGATTGCACCAATGTACAGAATTATGATTCAATAAAATTATAAAAAAAAATATTGTATGTACTACTCATTAATATAAAAAGCACTTATCAACTTGCTCTTACCCCAAATCCAGTTATAGAAATAAATATTAGGAAAGATTAAGTGACCAAGATAACATGGTTATTATCTTCATAGAGCTTACTGTTTACCAGAACACAAGTCGAACAGCAGGAAACATGGACACATGTGGTACTTTGGGAGCTAATATATGGTAGACAAGTTTCAGAGGAAGAAAGGTCTTAACTGTCAGGTAAATATTAATCAGGACATCATTCCCCGGCATGTCCAAACAGCCATGTTCCTGTTTACTTGGGAGGCTGAGGCAAGAGAATCGCTTAAGCCCAAGAGTTTGAGGTTGCTGTGAGCTGTGACACCACTGCCCTCTACCTAGAGTAACACAGCAAGACTCTGTCTCAAACAAAAAAAAACCAAACAAATAAACAAAAAACATTAATCAGGACAGAAGAAGAGATAAAGGGGGAAAAAGAACAGATAACATACAGATGTGAATGATGAGATGAACAATATTTTCTAAATATTTTCTAGAACCCTCACCTACTAATTAATAACTAATCAGTAATAGAAACAAAGATTGATTTATTCATATGCTAATGAATCCAACAAATATCATTGAGCCCTTACAACATATTAGGCTATTGTCATTGGAATTGAACAAGAAGAAAATAAAGAATAAAATTGAGCAGGAAGAAAATAATTCTCTAGAGCTTAACTTTCAGTGGAAGTCACAGGAGGCAGGGAGGCAGAAAAAGTCACTTTTTTTCTAGATCATTGTTTAAAGTCAAAAGTGTAAAATGTAACAGATGTTCTTTGTTCTATCAAAAAAAAAATCCTACTTGTGGGACACCCTATAGTTTTTTTTCACAGCTCTGTCAGGAAGTAAGTGATTCATAAAATCACCTGGAAGAGTTAAGTGCAGGAGATATATGACAAGGCTGTCAGGGCTTACTAGCTTGCCAGATGATGAATGCCATAAGGAATAAACACGCTTTAATTAATGCTCCCTGGGATCCTTCTTTAATCCTAAGAATCTTTATTTTTTCTTTCTTCATTTGACTTGGATTAGTTACTCCTTTCACCACCTATTTCTGCATCTGATTTCCTCCAACTTCGGGACTCCTGGAAACAAGACTCTTCGCCATCAATTTACTTAGGATTGACCTGAAATCTTTTTAACTAGTGACACTTTATTTCTTCAAATAAGCCAGAGGGTACAGTTCACTGTGAGCAATGCTCAAAAGTTTCATAGGACCAATTTCATTTTGTCAACAGACTCAATGGCATAATTAAGTTTAACACCAAATCAAATGATGGGGTATTTTCTTCTTTCAATTCAGCAGTATACTATTTCAGAACCCCAGAATCTACCATAAAGAATTTTCTCACCAAGTAGAGAAACACTTTACTGAGATTTAAAGACAATGTGAGGCAGAGGACTCTCCAGAAAGGCATTAAAAATTAACTAGTGATTTAAAATTCAGAACAGAAATGCCAAATAAAATCTGAATTTTTTTCTAGCGTAATGCAACCTTGATAAAAATCAATTTTGCACATGAAGTCTTTAACATTCCCACCACCTTGGCCTGCAAATCCAATTATCCTCCAACATTTTTTGCTCAACCATGCTGAGCTTATTCACCAGCCCTCCAGTTAGAAAATAATAAAAGGTCTGCGGGTGCATTGACACTTATAGGGAAAAGGTATTGGTGTGAGAACTGCAATCATTTTCTTTATAGTTAAAAACAACAAACAGTTCAGGGTTAGCCACATATCTATTCACAAGAAGTTTGGGTAATTTGTACTATGCCTCTTTGAGTTTAAATGGGAGAAAATATTCAAATGAAATAGGACTTGACATTTTGCCAAAGAGTTCTGTAATAAAATACCAACATATGGCATTGTGTGTTTATGTCATTTAGACTTTTCATGCATATAATCCATTCATTTCTAAGCAATTCCAGGAAGGATGCACCTTGAGGAATTAATTCCTTGCCCACAAATTACTCACAGTGGACTGAAAGAGATAGACTCCCAAAATAGATACAGTAGGCAGTACAATAGGATGCCTGTTCTAAAACAAGGTGCCTTAGCCCTTTACGGAATGTATAACATGCAAATATTTTCTCCCATTCTGTAAGTTGTTTCTCCTATTGATTGTTTCCTTGGCTGTACAGAAGCTTTTTAAGTCACGCTGGTCCCCCCTTAGTTTTTGTCTTCACTAATTGCTTTGGGGGTCTTCATAAATTCTTTGTTTAGACTGATATCTATAAAAGTTTTTCCAGCATTTTCTTCTAGAATTTTTATATATTTCCTGGCTCAGGTTTAAGTCTATCATCCATTGTGAATTAATTTTTGTGAATGGTGAGAGGTGTGGATCTTGTTTTAACTTTCTACATAACAACTATCCGATTTTCACAGCACCATTTATTGAACAGAAATTCTTTCTCCCAGTGTTTGTTACTGTCTGCTTTGACAAAGATCAGATGGCCATATGGGGATGCTTTTATATTTGTGATTTCTGTTCTGACCCACCGGTCATTTAAGCCACTCTTTTAGAACAGTAATCTCTTTCACATAGCCTCTTATATAATATAAATGAATATGCCTCTTAATAAGTAGGACGGCATATAGGTATTTGTTAAATAAATGCCAGTGCATTTTATCTTTCATTTTAATTTCCTTCACTTTTAATTTTACTGGGAAAAATGATAGTTGAATGGAGAACATTATTTTTGTTATGCAGTTAAGTTAAAATTACATTCATGTACCAATTAATATTTTGTGCACCACAGCAGAATTAACATATAGATATATATATATTTAGATTAATATCTTTAAAAAGTATTGAAATAATTACTAGATACATATGAAAGGGCAGTGTGTTAGATAAAATGGTTGTGAAATACTCCCATCCTATAAGGCCACACCTTTCCAATGTGATGGTACAGATTCTCCAGGAAAGAGGTGGAATCTGTTTTCCTGCTTTTTGAATCTGGGCTGGCCAGAAGACTTTGTTTTGCCAACAAACACTGGTCAACTTGTTACAAGTAGAAGTTGGAAGTTTATGCTTAGGGTCTTGCCTCTTCTGTTCTTTGGAACCCAGAGACCACAACATGAAGAGCTCTTTGCTGAAGGATGAGAGATCCTTTGACCCATTTAGTCAAGTCCCCCAGTCAAATGTTAGCCACATAGCAATTCCAAAGTTTGCTCAGATCCACTTCATTACAGTAAAGGTAAAGTTCTTACATGTTAGTCTATATAAATCCGTGTTTCAGCTTGGATTTTTTTTTTTCAAATTTAATCCTAAACAAGACTGGTTGATTCTTGTTATCAGAGTGTAAATTTTGTTCCCTAAGTAATAGAAAAATTAACCTATATAAAAACATTTCTGTAAGCCTGCTGCAGATTTCAGCAGCTATTTCTGATTTCCTCGGTATTTCCTTTTCCAGTTATTATCACAACATTAGAAGTTATTACATGACCTTCCTTCAAAGGAAAAATGTATTTGAAATGCATTCTGTCCCAGCATTGATGATGGAAAAGCATTTACACAATGCGGGGCTTTCAGGTAAAGCGCCACAGTGGCATATCAAAAGGAGGGGTCAGACGCTCACCCTCCGGCCATTTGTTTTTGCGTGTTCACGTTTGGTCCTTTGGCTTAACCAGATGTGCAAAATCAACTGAGGTGGGCACACTTCCTGTCCCTTTCTTTGGTATGCAGTTGTTTTAAGGGAACCAAGTGACTTTAATCAGGCAATGATGCTTTTAGGGTCAAGTAGAGCTGAGAAAACAGTCCTTAGTTCTAAAAATTTCTTATGCCTGCTGTGGTTTTATGTTTCTAGCAAACATGTTTTCTAAAAGTAACTTTTTCTTCCTGAGGTAGAGGTGTGTTTTGATCAGCCATCCATCTTGTTGTGTCTTGATTTAATAAAATAGTACAGTTATGCATCATGTAACAATGGGGACATATTATAAGAAACGGACCCTTGTGTGATTTCACTGTCATGTGACCATCACAGAATGTACTTACCCAAAACTAGTTGGTAAAGTCTACTACATATATAGGCTATGTGGTGTGGTCTATTGTTCCTAGGCTGAAAACGTGTACAGCACGTTACTGTATTGATTACTTTAGGCAACTGTAATACATTAAGTATTGTATATCTAAACATTCAAAAGTACAGTAAATAATATAGTATAATAATGACAGATAGCAGACCTGTATAGGGTACGTCCTGTGGATAGAGCTTGCAATACTGGAAGATGGTCTGGGAGTGTCAATGACTGAATCGTAAGTGAGTATGAAGGCTAGGATAGTACTGTCCACCACTGTAGATGTTACAATTACACTATTACACAGCACACTTAGACTATACTAAATTTATAAAAAATAATTTTCTTCAATATTAATTAACTTTTGCTTACTCTATTAACTTCATAAAATTTTGATTTTTTTAAGTTTTTGATTCTTTTCCAATAAAAGTTTAAAATATAAACTCATTGTACAGTTGTACAAAAACAATTTTGTTTTGATACCCTTATTCCATCAGGTTTGTGTCATCCTGAAATACATATGTCAAAACTCATCCCAATGTAATAATATCTAGAGACAGGGCTTCTGGGAAATAATGAGGTCATGAGAATGGTGCCCTCTTGAATGGGAGTAGTGACCTTATAAAAACAGGACCAGGAGCTGACTAGCTGTCTCTCCATCATATGATGACATAGTAAGAAGAACCTCACCAAGAACCCAACTCTGCTGATACCCTGATCTTGAACTTTCCAGGCTCCAGAACTTTAAGAAATAAATATTTGTTCTTTACACCATCTAATATACTGAATGTTGTGATGGCAACCTGAGCTAAGCATACCTGTCGTCAAGTATAATTAGACCATTTCCACAATAAAATGGGTGATGGAGGAAAAATAAATACTAGCAAAAAGCCACTGATTAAAAATGTATGAAATTATTACATTTTAGAATGATTCCTGGAGCTTTTAAGATGAATAAGAAAAATAATATTATTTTGACTATATATATATGCATATATATATATACACACCTCATATTCTGAAGGCAAATGCCTTAAATACATACATGTCTATAATCCAGGACACTATGTATAAATTGTACCCGATGATTATTCCTATTCAAACCTTCTATTTCAGCCAGAAAGGTGTTAGTTAAGTGTCTTTGTGGTTTGTAAGAATAAAAGGTTCCCCTGCAAAACTCCATTCAGAGTGTTTTTACGTTAAGTACAGCTTACATCCATTAACCTGACCAGTCAGTCACAGGGAAGGTTCTTATTGCCACATTATCTTTGGTTGCCCCTGCTCGGCCCTGGATTATTCTAGCTAAGATGACATTCTTCAATAACAGCATTGGCATGTATAAGATACAAAAACTAAATAGAATATTACTACTTAAAATACCTCAAAAAATAAAGGAAATGAATCCTATTAATGTACATTATCGTCATTTACCAAAGCTGGAGAAAAATAAAATCTGGCTCTTGGTTTTTCTTTTTTTAAACAGAACAAATGCATTCACATAATTCTTCAGTTCTTACGACAATTGTCACTGACTGCCAAATGTATCAGAGTAGTGATGAGGAAGCTCATTCACATTCAGCAGAATAAACACAAAGGCAGCTTGTCATAAGGGATTGCAGCCAGACAGAGGTAGGATCAAAGCCTCCCTGCACTTGTTACAGATTGTGTCTGTAAGCCATTGTTTCCTTACACAGCATTTCAAAATGAGTGTAATAAGATTTATCCTACACGATCATAAAAAGAACAAATGAAGATAAAATGTGTCAATAAAAGACTTTCCAAAAACAGATAGCAAATGCTCAACAAATACCATATCCCTCTCCTTTTTGACAAAAATAATGGAATATAGTTAATTAAACTATCTTTACAATTATTGAGAAATAGTTCATTAAGGAAGGATAGAACTGTATGCCTGTAATTTGATTTAGGTCAAACTAGTTTAAACTTTTTCTTTTTCTTATTTATTTATTTATGTATTTATTTTTGGCAGTTTTTGGCCAGGGGTGCGTTTGAACCTGTCACCACCAGCATATGTGGCTGGTGCCCTACTCCTTTGAGCCATAGGCACTGCCCTCTTTCTTTTTCTTTTTCTTTTTTTTTAGATAGAGTCTCACTATGTCACCTTTAGTAGAGTGCAGTGGCATCACAGCTCACAGCAACCTCAAACTCTTGGGCTTAAGCAATTCTCTTGCCTCAGCCTCTGAAGTAGCTGGGACTACAGGTGCCTGCCACAATGCCCAGCTATTTTTTTGTTGCAGTTGTCATCGTTATCTAGCTAGCCCAGGCTGGGTTCGAACCTGCCACCGTTGGTGTATGTAGTTGGCACTGTAACCACTGTGCTACAAGTGCCGAGCCTAATCTTTTTTTCTTAATTTGTGAATTCTTTCTCCTTAAAAATGCTCCTAATTGTCACTCAATGTCTTTTCATTTATTTAATATGATATTCTTCTTTACACAGCTATAATTTGTATAAGGACGTAATTCTTTAAATTGCTTTATAATTATTTTTATAGTCCATATAGATGCACTGGGCAAATAATACAAAAACATACCTTGGAACGTAATAACTAAATGTGAAAAGGAATGTAATTGAGGCAATCATTAATTAATAACTTTCCCAAATCCTAAAAGAAGTAACATATTTAGTTGGAGTCATTCCTTTTGAGGATGAAACTATGGACAATTTTTCAATTCTATTTTTTTCATCCATCCATTTATCCATCCAGGAATAAAAAGAAAATTGTTCCATAGTATTGATGTGATTAATATATTCTTTTTAATTTTTACTAATATTGAGATTTTAGAGATGAAATAATAGAAAAATATACATTAATTTTTAGAAAGAAAGAATTAACTGCTATTTAAGTTTACTGAGAGAAGTGAATAATTAACATGTGATAAAATATTCCATTAATCAATTTGTGGCCTCTTTACTGATATTATGCTTAAATCATATTATTACAACCCATCTTCTAATTTGCAATTCTTCCAATATCTTCTACCAACACAAACATTTTTAAATAGTATTTTCAAAACAAAAGTCATTTCAATTGCAAGTTTATAATAATATTTATTCTAATATTAGCTTAATTTCTACCTTTTTTTTCTTCTCTTAACATCACTTTCCACTTTGGGTCATCAAATTTCTAATGTGGAAAGTAATAGAATTAGTACTATGACACAGAGTCTCTTATACTTTAATATTCTGGGATTTTATTCTTAGTACTGCAACTTTATTTAACTATTGTACACCACAAAATAACTCAAAATACATCACTGAACCTATAATGAAGTCTAGCTTTTTAAGAGATAACTAAAGTAATAACTTCACCAAATAACACAAATTTGTTGCAGTGATAGCTTATATTTGCATAAGACTTGGTTGATGATCATACAAATTTTAGATTAAATTATGTAATTTTCAATTTTGGTATTACTTCAATATGATTTGCTGTACACAAAGCAATGTTTTGGAGCCATCTCTCTTAAATAAGAAGGTTGAGCTTAAAGTCTTGTTTCATTTCTAAGCTATGTATTCAACACTGTTTTCTTTATTCAAAGGAGTATTGCAGACCATCAATCATACAGTTGTAAGCAGGGAATATAAACTTACTTTCATTCTACAAATTAGATTTTCTTTTTACCAAAATGCTAGTATATTTCACTTGCAGATGTATTTCTGGATTTCAATATTTGGTTAGTGAGAATTTGAGCAGGAAATGCAATGTGCTCAGGAATCTTAGAATGCTCAGTCCTTTGTGTTCATTTGCTTTGGAAATATTTGTGTTTATCTAGATGTAATTAGGTTATGGGACTCCTAAAGGCACTTTGAGATGGTAATAAAGAGTCTCTGTGTTTATATATGTGTTTATACACACACGTAGATGTAAATAGCATCCACATTAATAAGGTTAAAAATATTAGAATATATTTTATAGAAGAACTGTAAAATTTGTCAAAGTGAACATTACAGTTCTAAGCAAAAGTAAAAATATGTAACAGGAGAAAGAAACTTGGAAGCAGCAATTTCAAGGAGCTAACAGTAAAAAGAAGGTACAAATTGATGACTTATATGTCTTGACAGAGAGGGGGTTTCAGTTTATGTTGCTTAATAAGGAGGATCATAGAATCAGAAATCACTGTTCCTTTGAGTAGGATGTCCTCCACCATCACAGGTGAGACATTTTATTTATTTAAAGTCACCTACGACCTAAAAGACATCCCAGAAAAACCGAAAAAGATAAAAATGACTAAATGTCAGATGGGACTAATATTTGAGAAATGTGCTCGAAAAATGTGTCTATGCTTCAGAGGAAGGGAAATGTCTGCTAGTTAGAGGAAATGCACAATGAAAAATAATGGGATAAAATATGATCAAGTAATATTGCTATCAAGAGAAATAATAAGAAAAAAAGAGAAAATCTATTGCAATTGTCAGTCCTAATAAATATATGAATACATAAAATTATTGGTAATACAGTTGGAAAAATGGTCGTCATATTTTCTTCATTTCTTGGGTTTCTTTTTGATCATAAAATATATAGCTGTTCAATAACCACAAAACCACACTATCATAGATTTTGTTATATTCATATATATTGGTACTTCTTATTTTGAAGATATTTTTATGAGTCATATATGTATAAATATAAATCATTTCAAATAACAAAATCATAGACCATTAGTGGTCTAAATTTGAAGAGATCGTTTTCATTGACACAAGTTTAAGAAACAAGCAGTGATCTGATAGAGAGGAAAATACTTAGAGAAATGTTTGGGATATGAAGATTCACAGGTTATGGAATGGAGTAAAAATGAATAAAAGGAAAACAAGATTTATTGTTACAAATATTTTTAAAAATAAATCTTAATTATAGCATAAGAGCACAATTGTATTACCTTTTTAGCAGAAGGAAGTGATGGATTACAAATTACAGAGGCTTATATATGAAATTATATTATTAGTATGGATGTGGGTACATGTTTAAATCATGTTTTTTACCATGATGAGTTTATTCCAAAGTTTTTATTTGAAATAATGTGTATGTTACCAATTGATAAAACTCAACATTTCTTTTCAGGTCTTTTTTGTTTTCTTAAATTAGCTGCAATTATTAAGGTGATAGGGCCACTCTCACATGAAGGTATTATGAAAGTAGGACTCTAGCTAAAATTATATGGCTAAAACAAACCATCCATTCATTTTATATAGACTTAGTTATTCTAAAATTTACCAGAGAAATTATATAT
Organism: Arctocebus calabarensis; assembly: GCA_963573935.1. Taxonomy (NCBI): domain Eukaryota; kingdom Metazoa; phylum Chordata; class Mammalia; order Primates; family Lorisidae; genus Arctocebus; species Arctocebus calabarensis. Next base: position 2,373 of record CAUYON010043489.1, on the reverse strand, counting down.
TATTTTCTTTTTTTAATTAAATCATAGCTGTGTACGTTAATGCAATCACGGGGTACAATGTGCTGGTATTATATACAATTTGAAATATTTTCATCAAACTAGCTAACATAGCCTTTATGGCATTTTCTTAGTTATTGTGTTAAGACATTTATATTCTTCATTTAGTAAGTTTCACCTGTACCCTTCTAAGATGCACCATAGTAGGTGTGGTCCCACCGATTACCCTCCCCCCATCTATGCTCCCTCCTCCCCACCCCTCCTTTACCCCTTTCCCCATATTCTTGTGTTATAATTGGGTTATAGCTTTATTTTAAATAAACTTTCCCTCTCATGTAGGCATGCGATCTAAATATATTGAACAGTGGCCTGAAGAATGAGTCTTCTCTCTACCAAGAAAATATTGACTGAGCGCAGGGAAAACAAGTCTGAGAACCATTTCACTCTTCATGCCCAAAAGAAAGAATACAAAAGAGATACTCAAGCCCAGAACAGTGTGCTAGTTTCCTAATTTTGTAAATCACATGAAACTGTTTTTTGCTATTATTTTAATACTTTCTTGGAATTTATTCTGTAATCTACATCTCACTACATAGGAGGAAAATGAGTTAGTTATTAATTCCTTTTGATAAAAACAAAATTTATAGGCTGCTCTTTAGTCACGCCACCTTTCATTCTCAAATAAATGTAAATTAAATTATTATTATATTATTATTTCATTAAAAGTCACTATTAATTATAAAGATATTTCCAGATTAAAAAGTATAATTCTATAGCACCTCACCTATTCTAAAACACAGAATTATAACAACAGATTTTTAATACACTTCATAAAAATTAGGGAAGAATATTAGTAAAATTCAATAGTTAAAATTAGTTAAATGTGTTTGATAATTTAGTTAAGTACTTTATATAGTTGAACAATGAATTTTATGCTGAAGAGCAAAAAGCTGTATATATATTGTAAGATAGAAGGCAAAATTAAAGATATTCAAGGATATAAACTAAAAGTCATCATACTGAGTATGTATACACAGTATCCTGAGATCTGTATGTGGGCTATTATACACTATTAAAGGTATAAGTGAAGAAGAAGTTCATTTCTTTCTTACTAAGGAAAAAAGAGACTTTCCTTTATATTTAATAACAGTGATCCTATTTTAATTATCTTATAATTTTTTTCTGCAATAATATGACCATGAACATATGAAACATCAATTAATAACATTCTTGCTGGATGGTCAAAGGATATTCTATCCCATACTATATTTAATGTCTTTTATCCAGGAGAAAGGTGTACAATCTTACCTAGTTGGTGATGGTCGATGGAGTACCACTGACCCAAGTCCTGAAATACACTCAATAATACAGGAAACCAGTCTTCGATTTGACAAAGATAAGAAGTTACAAATAGAAACAATATGTGCCCTTTTTTGTTGTGTATTCTTACATTAAATAGGAAAAAAACTAACACGTTTCTGACACAACTCTCACAGTTGTATGAACAACATCTCATGGAAGCAAGAGAATGCTAGTATTTCTATCTGGTGAGCTCCAAAAACAGTGATTTGTGTATTTCATATTAAAAATATGAGCTGATTGGGTAAAGAAGAAAGAAGAGTTTTGGTCATTCCACATGAGGAAAAAAGAGTGAAACTGCAGAGCTGTGAAAAATTCTTTCATATATTCCTTCACGTAGTCAATCATTCAGCACATATCTTTTGAGTGAGGCTGTATGTAAAGCACTCTGCTAGCCCATTCTTCCCTCTACTTTCTAGCAATTGATTAAAGAAGTTGGGCAAAGAGTAAGTTCCAATAGGGCCTCGTAAAAGGAAAAGTAAAGTGCCACAGGAGCATACATAACAAGCTTTACAATGTAGGGTGTTTCAATCAAGTGAAAGGAAATTAGTTACAGAAGAAAGGTGTGCTCAGAGGGTGAAAGTTCTCATAAATTACGCTGTTTAGATTGTGTTCTGCCAGCAACACCAATCAAAGAGCAGCAGAACAGATTGGCATATTTGAAAAGTAACACTGACAGAATTAAATATAGGAAAGATAAATCAAGAAGACACTACAATGTCAGAGAACAGGTAGGGAATTCACTAGAAAATTCCACAGGGCAGATGAGGATGGCCTTAGTATCTTACAGAGATGATGAAGAAAAGAGGGAACATTGAAGAGATACAACTGAGGTGCAATAGAAAACATCTGGGGGGGCGGTTCCTGTGGCTCAGCGAGCAGGGCGCCAGCCCCATATACCGAAGGTGGCGGGTTCAAGCCCGGCCTCGGCCGAACTGCAAAACAAAAAAATAGCCGGGCGCTGTGGCGGGCGCCTGTAGTCCCAGCTACTAGGGAGGCTGAGGCAAGAGAATCGCT
>CAUYON010043487.1:0-112353 GCA_963573935.1 Arctocebus calabarensis | reverse complement strand
CTTTCATTTTTGAGATACTTTGCTAAGAAGAATATGTTCCAGCTCCATCCATGTAAACATGAAAGAGGTAAAGTCTTCATCTTTCTTTAAAGCTGCATAATATTCCATGGTGTACATATACCACAATTTATTAATCCATTCGTGGGTTGATGGGCGCTTGGGCTTCTTCTATAACTTAGCAATTAGAACAGTGACTTTTCAACCAGTGTTCCATGAGAAGATCTCAGGTGTGGCCCCCAAAACTTTAAAGTTTATTAATTAAATTATTTTCAAAAGAAGTTCAAAGCACAGTAAGTGTACATATCAAAATGAAAACCCTTTTAAATTGATTATATGAGTATATATATATCATTGTTATAATAAATATATTTTATTGTTCATTATTATAATAAATAGTTTACTGTTAAATAAACACTAGCTTCATTCTTTTCTTTCTTTTTCATTTCTTTTAAGAGAGTCTCACTCTGTAGTCCTGGGTAGAATGCCATGGCATCATTGCTCACAACAACCTCAGTCTTTTGGGCTTAAACAATACTCTTGCTTCAGCCTCCCAATTAGCTGGGAGTACAGGTGCCCACCACAATGGCTAATTTTTCTATTTTTATTTATTTTATTTATTTTTTTGAGACAGAGTCTCACTTTGTCACCCTCAGTAGAGTGCCATGGCATTGCAGCTCACAGCAACCTCATATTCTTAGGCTCAAGCAGTTCTCTTGCCTCAGCTTCCCTAGTAGCTGGGACTACAAGTGCCTGCCACAACGACTGGCTTTTTTTTGAGACAAGGTCTCCCTCTAGCTCAGGCTGGTCTCAAACCTGTGAGCTCAGGCAATCCACCCACCTTGGCCTCCCAAGTGCTAGGATCACAGGCGGGAGCCTCTGTGCCTGGCCAATTTTTCCATTTTTAATAGAGAGAGGGTCTCACTTGCTCAGGTTGGTATCTAAGTCTTGAGTTTAAGCAATCTACCTGCCTCAGCCTCCCAAAGAGCTAGGATTACAGGCATGAGCCACTGAGCCTGGCTCACCAGCTTATTTCTCAAATGGGTGGGGCATGCCATTGAAAAATAAGGTTTTACAACACATCCATAGACAGCACAATTTGACAAGGATTTGTCACTGAATACTGATATATGTCAGAATCACCAAAGTGAGTGAAGCCATAGGACTCAGTAGTCCCTCCTTGTGCCTGAAGCAGTAAGGAGGTGTAGCTCATACTGAACATGTGGTGCAGTTCTGCCTGGATTTGAAACAGTGAAGTAATTGAACACAATTACCTCACAAATGCTAGGTTTAGAAATGTTCCCAGTGTGTTTAATTAATACCTGTATTTCTTTTTTAAAAGTATGAGTTGTTTATTTACTTAGTTTTATTATTTTTGTTTTGAAATTTATTATTTTTATTACATAGAATTCAATTAAAATGTACAAGTTTTTAATACAGAAACAAACATTAGAAAATGATGCAGGTGCATCGAATACTGCTTCATCCAGTACATCGGCCACTGAATTAAAAACAGCTAGTCATCAGTATAAAGAAGCTTAGCTATCACTCAGTTTCATATGCAGTAAAGGAAATCCACTGCGTTCCACTTGCATAATTTGTGGTGAAACATTAGCAAATGAAGCTATGGTTCCTAGCAAATTAAAGAGATTTTTATAATCCAGACCTCCTCACTTGTCCAAAAATATTATGGATGACTTGAACTCAATAATACTAAACAAGAAAAAAATATGGACCAAATATGCAATCATATCAGATAAAGCACAAGAATCGAGTTATGTAGATCCAGAAATCGTAGCTAGGAAAATGTAATCTCATACAATTGCAGACTCTGTTATTTTATTGGCCTGCTGTGTAATTGTAAAAACAATGTTTGAAAAACACGAAAAGGAAATTTAAAAAATTACTTTTTCAGAAAATACAAGGATTTATCTGAAAATACAAAATTTCAAATAATATCTCATATCAAAGAAATAAACATGGTTGCAATTCACTTGGATAACAGTGGTAAACTCCAACTTTTAGCATTCAATAGACTTCTCTATAAAGAAGAAATCAGAAAACAGTTTTTAATTTGTTGACCACTGCAAACAACAAGAGGCCAAGATATTTTCAATCTGATTGATAATTATTTTAATTCTGATAACTTGTCCTGGGATTCCTATGCACCTGTACAGATGGAGTCTTATCTGTGTCTTGAGGTATAAAAGGTTTTGTTACACTTGTGCAAAAAAATTCCAAAAAATTTTGTTTTCAACAACAGAGAAATGCTGGCGTCAAAATCATTAGTGACTGAATTACAAAAGGTCTTACATGACACTATGAAAAGTATTAATTTTATAAAAAACAGGCCAATGCGATCATCATTATTAGCAGAATTATGTTTCTCAGTGGACATTTCTCTTATGCAGCTCTTATCATATACGGAAGTGAGATGGTTATCTCAAGGAAGAGTTCTATGAAGATTTGATGAATTAAAAGAAGGATCAACCTTTTAAAAAATGCAATATTCTAAGTTAGACTATTTACTTTGTGACAAAGTTTGGTGTAATGAAGTTGCATTTCTTACATATTTAGTTCAGTGTTTGAATGCTTTTAATAATAGCATGCAGAGAAATCATGAGCATATTCTCACATGCACAGATAAAAATAATGCTTTCAGAGAAAAATTATTGTCCTGGAAGGAAAGAATTAAAAAAGAAAATGCAATAAAAATGTTTGATCTTCTTTTATGATAAGGTGTAAACTGGATAAAAATCTTATTGAACAAATTTTACAAACTTTAGATTTATTGTACACAAATTTTGAAAAATATTTTCCTGAACCTACACTTGATATAAACCCTCTGGATTGGGTGATAAATCACTTTCTTTTGAGTGCATGTACATCAGCAAATTTAAATATTACAGTAAAGGAAGAGTTAACAGAAATAAAAAATGACAGAGGATTGCAATTAAAATATTAAGCAACAGGTATTACAACTTTTTGAATATTTCTCAAGGGTGAATTCTCACATATTACAAAAATAGCAATAGAAAGAAATACTTCCATTCTCAACATCACATTTGTGTGACGTGAGCTTTTCTGCAGTGAATATATTATAAACAAAAATTGATCATACCTAGAATCCTTGGAAGAAGATTTAAGAGTATGCCTGTCCAAAATTCAACTTTGCAAAGAACATTATCTAAAAAAAGTCAAGTTCAGATATCGCATTAAGTATTAAATTGTAATAAACAGAAAAATAAATTATAAATAAGATTTTTAAGGAATATTAATTATTAAAAAAGGAACATTAATTGTTACCCTTTTATTACAAACTATAATAAATGTTTTGTTTTAGTTTTTGGTTGTGATGGTGCATTCTATTTGTGTAAATAAATAAATTAAAAACATTTGCTCTTTCTTTACTCTCCTTTTTGATCAACATAATTTAAGTTATGGAAGCTTAACTGTAGGTGTTCAAGTATGCGGTGGGATAAAACGAGGTTGGAAACCACTGTTCTCGAGTAAACAAACTTTTCTTTAAGCTTTTATCTCTTTCTGTCAAATTTACAACATTTCTTTCAGCAAAGCTTAAAATAAAAATTAACTATTACTCCTCACTGGAAATATTGAAGTTTTGTGACCTTCCTAATTCTAAGTTTTCTCAATTGAAAGTGAGTATGATAATAAGACCAATCTCAGAGTGGCATTAAGTACTCAATGTACTTATCATATATAGTGCATGACATGTAATAAGGTATTTTCATTTTTATCGTATGATATCATAGAAAGTAATTATTTAGTAAGTATATATTTCTTTAAAATATTATAGTTTTATTGAAATTCTAGTCAGAATGTCCAATGAAGAAGTTCGGAGAGCTTGGTAAAGTATATCTAAGTAGGCAAGATTTGCCAGGAAAATTCTGAAACAAAATTATGTCAGGGACATACATTATTTTAGCATTTTTATAGTTATTTTGTATCTTTATAACATTGTGTTTATAATTTTTTATAAATTATAAATATGTGTTTAGCATTATTTTAAATCTCATGATTACTTATTTGTGCAATAAGAAAATTATTTTATTTTATTTTAGAGACAGAGTCTCCCTTTGTCACCCCCAGTAGAGTGCAATGGCGTCACAGCTCACAGCAACGTCAAACTCTTAGGCTTAAGCAATTCTGTTGCCTCAGCCCAAGTAGCTGGGACAATAGGCATCCACCACAACATCTGGCTGGGTCTCACTCTTGCTCAGGCTGGTCTCACTTTTAGAGACAAGGGTCTTTTAGAGACGAGGGTCTCACTCTTGCTCAGGCTGGTCTCGAACTTGCGAGCTCAGGCAATCAACTCTCCTTGGCCTCTCAAGTGCTGAGATTACAGTCATAAGCCACTGAGGCTGGCAAGAAAATAATTTTAAATCAAATAAATAAGTAAGATAAATCACAAAGGAAAGACGTATATTGGCTAGACTAAAAAAAATAGTATTTTGTCTATAAAAAGTCAAAATCAAATTGAAAAGGCAGCAATTCCGATAAAGTAGACATTATTTTTCATCAGTATTTTATGCTATTATTAGCAACATATGAAAGGTTTTTCATAATAACATCACCAGAATTGAATATGGATATTAAGAAAAAAAAAAAAAAAAACCTCTAGCAGTTGATATCTTCTAAAGGTTTGTTTCAAAAAAGTTGATTGAGAAAGATTGTCCCCTGTCCAATTAAAGTTCTTATCTGCTGAGATAGCCAAAGAAGGATGAACAACTTAGAGACTGAAATATTTTAAGCTGAACTTTGAGCAAAGTGGAATAGAACTGTGATAAGAAAGTTTTGTGGGTTTTTCTGAGACAGAGTCTCACTATGTCACCAGAGTACTGTGATGTCACAGCTCATGACAGCCTCAGACTCTTGGACTTAAACAATTCTCTTGATGGAGCCTCCCAAGTAGCTGGGACTATAGGCGCCTGCCACAACACCCGGCTATTTTTTTGTTGTAGTAGTCACTGTTGTTTAGCTGGCCCGAGCTGGGTTTGAACCCGCCAGCCTGGGCGTATGTGTCCAGAGCCCAAACCACTGAGCATGGGCACTGAGCCAATTGGTTATTTTTTAAATTATTTTCATTTTTATATACTTTTTGATAATTATGTATTCTAGCATGGCCCAGAAGTCGAGTCCATTTTGTAGGTAAGTACAGTACTACTGCTACTATTTTGAACAATCTCCATTAATTTAGTGAAGCATAGTGATGTTGTAGAAAAAGAGCCCAAAGGAATTCAGAAATGACCTACCTATACTAGAGAAGGAAGGGAAAATATGACTCTTATGTATCTGTTGTTGAGAAACAACTAATATTTTCATGTTTTTGCACAATCAGGGCTTTCTGAGCAAATATAACTAGCAGCCAGGATTAAGGGTTGTTTGAGTGGTAAACATACCTTGGAAGCCAGATTGCTCCAGAGTGATTAGAAGACTTCTTTGGACTTGTTTATTTATTTATTTATTTTTGTATTAAATCATAACTGTGTGTTAATCACTTTATGGGTTACAATGTGCTTATTTGATGTACACTGTGGAGTACTTACATCAAATTGGTTAACATAACTATCTCCTCACTTATTTGTTGTGGTAAGACATTTATACTCTTAATAGTTTTGAAATGTACCATTGCATTGTGCACAATAGGTGAGATCCCACCAAATACACTCTCTCCTCCACGCCTCTTCCCACCCTACCCTCTTTCCTCCTTTTTTGGGGACTATAGTTGTGTTTTATCCTTTGTATGAATGTGTAGGTGATTATATATTGGTTTCATAATAGTACTGAGTACACTGGATACTTTTTTTTCCATTCTTGAGAAAGTTTACTAAGTAGAATATTTCCACTTCCATTCAGGTAAACACAAAAGATGTAACATCTCCATATTTTTTAATGGCTGCATAGTATTCCATGTTATACACATACCACAGTTTGTTAATCCATTCATGGGCACTTGGCCTCCTTCCATGTCTCAAATTTTCCTTTGTTATTTATCTTATTTATTTTGTTATGTTAGAAATGTTGTCTTTTCTTCTCTCTGCTGTGTAGCTGTTTCTGACTAATCAAAATGTATAAACTCAGTGTTCCTTTTCTGTCCTAGAGACCTGGCTCTATGTGCAGAGACCTGGCTCTATGTGCAGAGTCCATCTTTCCTCATCATATCACTTCGAGGAAGAGAAAGAGGTGTAGGAAACTTGTGTGGTAATTGCTATAGATAATAATGAGACTGATCTTTGGTCCAGAAACTTGCATTTACCCTTAAGTAAACTAAATATTAAAAATAGAGCAGAGAGAGGAAGAATGAGGGAGGGGTGGAGAAAGGAAGAGCAGAGAGAGGGAAGGAGTAAGGGGGGTGGGGTCTTGAGGTCTTGGTGTGTGCCACACCTTTTGGGGGCAAAAACACGATTGTAAGAGGGACTTTTCCTACAAATGCAACCAGTATAACATGGTTTCTTGTACCCTCAATGAATCCCCAACAATTAAAAAAAAAAAAAAAGAAGACACTCAAAAGTGAGAAAATGCAGAAAAGCAAGGTATAAGAAACTGAAGCAGTAAGGCATTTGAGCAGAAAATCCACCTTTAACAGAGATTTAGGTATATTTACACTGGGTTCCAAATTATTATCTACAAGTAAAGTCATCCAGAAGATTAAGGGAGGCATATGTGATAAACAGAAAAATTAAAATTTTTAGTAATTACATGAAGCATGTTTTAAATCCCATAGTAAGCTATGAAAAGTAGAACAACTGTTCAAAGCATGCTGCCAAATTTCTTCAAAATGACGTGTTTTGAAATGTTGACTAAATATACTAAATATCTCAAAACGGTATATCATCTTTAGTATAATTAAACGTTATTCAGACCAAAAACAAAGCTTTTTTTGTATTCCTTATGCACAAATGGTAGGTGACTTTCTCCTTCATATTAGGGTACAAAGAATTATCCATCTGTTAACATTTAGAATAACTTTTTGTAGGTTTTTATCATTTACATAGGGCTTTATAGTTTATAAACTGCTTCCAACTACTTAATTATAAATTGTTAAGAAAAATTTAGTCTTAAAATTCCTATTTTACATTGTTCAACAAATATTTACTTAATAGATACTTATGCATTTATAATTTATTTACTTAATGCACCTTTCATGAATAATTTGATGAATGTATAAATGAATAAATTTAGTTCGAATTGGTTAAGTGACTTTTCAAGATCTCTCAAGAAATTGGTCAAGCCCCAAGTCTCCATCTTTGTCTTCTGATTATCCAGGGAGGTCACAGCCTCTAAGAACATAGACACATGCAGGGAATAGGTAGTTTTTTGATATTTGTTACAAAACAGGATCTGTTCAATAGCATTTGTGCAATGTATTGTTCCTCTGTATTAGTCCATCTCAGAATTGCCGTGAACATGGTACATTAGCACAGAATTTATTTCAATCCCTATGCTAGTGTTTGTGCTGCATTGTCTCAGGTGATTTGTGCTGCTGTTTTGATGAATAACAGCATTATGTTCAAGAAGAAATGAAGTGTTCTATCTGTAATATGGACATGTGTGTATGCTCCTTTTTCTCTCCCTCCCTCCCTCACTTCCTGCCTTTCTTTCCTGCCTCTCTTATATCCCCACAAGTCTGGGACATAATAGGCTATCCCCACTGTAGGGAGTCCTACTCCCAAGCAGAGAGAAGTGAGCCCAGGCAAGACACCTGAGTAGTTTCCATGCAAGAAAAACATTAAGCTGAAGTTCATTGCAGAAACTCATCAGTTAACTCTATCCTTTATCCCTGTTATCCTTGGCCTCTCTGTCTTCTCTCACTACTCTTAGCAAAATAAAATCTCATTTATTCATATGGCTAACCACTGTGATGTATTTCTCATGTTTTTGTACCGTGCCCTTGGGGCTGGAACTTGATTTGCAAACTGATTGCTCCTTGGTGCTATCCAAAGAATTCTCTTTCTACCATCTGTCTTCTTTGAAATGAGATCCTCCTAGAAGACAACTGTGTCCCTATCAGCCTCCTCCTGGGAAAGCTGCCTCTTTCAATTGCCATGTGTTACACACCAACATTCTACTCAAATACGGTTTCTTTTTAGGTTCACACCCTTTGCCTTGTGGTCCTGTTCCTTTCCTGGTCACTATCCTCTTACCACTCACTTCTCTTCCTTTATGTGAGGACTTACAAATTCACCAGATTCCTCTCTAATACTACTTTTGCCATCAGGATATCTTAACTCCCATGTGGGTGCCTTACCCAATGTTCTGCCATTGTAATTCCTTCTCAAATCTAGTGGTCCCCTAAGGCTGGGCAGGCTATTTTTTTTTTCTTTTCTTCCTAGTCTAACTCTACAAATTTAGACCATTGTAATGAACTATATGTCCTTAATCTCTTGCTTTTATAATTCTTTGTATTCTATTAAAAATAGCATTTAATAGTTTAGTTTCATACCCAGACACTTGTATTTCTTTGTCTCCAAGCATGTCAGACTATAGCTGGCTTTCACTGTAAAGTGCTTGCCACATAGAACAGTGTTAGTCAAAGTGTAGTCCTCAAATCAGCAGTGTCACTTGGAAATTAGTAAGAAACCATTTTCTTGAGCCTCATTCAGATCTACTGAGTCAGAAACTGTTAATCAGAGCCCAGCTATCTGTGTTTTAAATAAAACATCTCTCCAGGTGATTCTGAATACATTTTAAGAGTCACAATACAGAACATGAATTCAGCTACTCCCTGCATCTCTGATATCTGCTATGGCTAAGAACACTTAAACATAGATGCATTGCTATGACTTCCCAAACCCTTCTAAGTGTAAGAGTTTTTAAAATGTACCAAGTTCTCCAGCTGTATCTGGCATCCACCTTCCGTATATAATTACCACCTTCAACCCAAATGTTTCCTGTAGTTCCTAATAATCTAAATTTTAATACTGTAAAACTGCCAAATGCCCATTACTTAATGGTACTCCCCAAAATGTTTTGCTTATAACCATCCTCTGTGAAAGATTCTAAGGATGCTGCCTTCCTCAAGGTCACATATAAAGGAAAGGTTAGAGCAAAGGTTTGAACTCAGCCCTAACCAAATACAAAGTCCATGCTACTTCTATTTTGATGCTGAATTTCATGAAACAACAGCTATTAAGTCAATATACCTTGTCACTAGTTGAAATAGCACTTAACCAATGAATAATCTATAGGCTTAAGAAATGATCATTCTACACATATCAAAATCTACTATTAAATAACCTTGGTAAATATCAGCTCAAGTAGTTTTCTTTTTGATAGGACTTCTGAGAACCCTTAATATGCCATTGTGTGTTCTCTAAAAAGCAGATACAGTGTGATGTCCAAAATTCTTTGACCAATAAACCATGTTGGGGTCCCTTCGTGGTCGCCACTCATCAGGGCCCGGGACTGGCCAGGTCTCAACCCCCTGCTTATCTAACTGTGTTCAGGACACAGACCACTGTGCTGTTATCTCACTCAGAAACAATTCCTCTTAGGTGCCCGAGGGCTATTTACTTTAGCAGAGAGAGAGTCTTTGAGGATGAAGTAGTCTTAGAAGACTAGAGCTTTAGCAGCCTATAGCAGAGCTTGGTAATCTTCAGTAGAGAGACACCTTGCTGGCATTCTGCAAGCAGGAGAAGTGACAGCATTAGAGTGAACAGTTCATATCAGAATGTACATACACTCCCAACTGCCTTCTCCTCCAGCCTAATATAAGGCTGATCTCGTGCCGCTCAACACCACAGGTGTAGAGACTGCCAGTTCACTAATGCTCTCATCTCCCGAGCTCTCTCATGCTTGTTAGGAGAGCTAAATCCCTCCCCGTGCCCTCTTCACCAAGGTGGGCCCTTATTGAGCTACAGGTGTTAACAACTCTCACTCCTCCTGGCCATAGGCTATACAGGCTGCTACAAAACCATCTGTTTGTAAACTACCCAGATGGTAGGGCTAGAGTTCTAAGAAATGCTCAGGAAAAAATCGGACTTTGTTTCCTTTCCTTTGAAACATGGAATTTCTTATCTCCCTTGATTTCCTTATTTCATCTGCTTTTGCCCACTGTTTTGCACTAGCATAGCCAGGTCCCACTGACCCATGAGGCTCTGTTTCCCTTTCTTCAGAGAGAGGCTCACATTCTACCCTTCTGCTGCAAGGCCACATTCAAGGGAAGGACATTTAGCAAGTAATGCTACTCGTCTGACATTTTAAATGTAGTGTAGATGTGTGTATATTGACCACCTCATGCAAATCTCGTAACTCCATGATGATGGCACTAATTTATGAATTTTGAAGCATCGCGAAATTAACACATACACATCCAGACTGAACACATTGTGTTAGGGCTAACCCATGTCTGGGATCTGAGTGGTGACTACGATTTAGAGGGGGGCTTCCCACAGTCTACATATATATCCAGAGCAGGGGCATTTTGCCCTAGATTTTAGTAGGAAAATCAACAAAAGTTGAAATGGAAAAATGACCAAGTTATGAAAAGAAATATACACACTATGAACAGCTCACATATATAATGGCTGTAAATGTAGTTGTGATATTCATTTCTGTTAATCCTCACTAGGGAAGGGAGTGTGATGGGCAGTTCCCTGGCCCCGCACACCATCTCTCTTTCTCTCACTGTGCAGGTTCCACCGACCTTCTCTGTGTTCCATGCTCCTCTTGTCCTGCACTGGTCTACTCGGGTATGTTTGCTCAGGGCACTAATGTCAATGCCAGGTAATGATGGGCACTCACTGCTTCTGCTCGAAGTGCAGGTATTTTTTAATACAAACTTATGACCTCTAATGAGAAAAGTATTTCAAGTACTCTGCATAATGCGTCCTTTGATTTTTTTTATTGGTGGTATTTCTATTAGTCTTAGAGTCCTCATTTAGTCTGCATTCTCCCACACAGAGGTGGTAGGATGGGAATTTTTAAACTCCTTCTCCTCGATAGAAAAAATAGTCCATTCTAGATAGATACAAGCTGAAAACACTGTCCACTGTGCAGACTGTGGGCTGTAGGACACCGTTATATAAATCCTGAGTTACAGCTTCTCAGAAAAGTTTCACATACATGGACGAGAAGTTACTGTGTGAACTGGATAGACAAAGGTTTAAAAAAAAATCCTGTGTGCTCTCCTCAAGTACATCCCAGAGAGAGGCAAAAGTGTTGAGTTTGACCTCAGCACTCGTGGAACTGCAAAATATCAACATTGGAAAGAACTTTAGAACCAGTCCTTCTTTCTCAATCTCATGTTGACTTCCCTGCAACACCCCCACCAAATGGCCATCCAGACGCTGCATGACTGTCTTGAGGGATGGGGAGCTTGCTGCCTTCCTCAGCTGCTCATTCAATTTTATTCTGCCCTGCTCGTTCACTGACACAATAATACTGTGTTAGGACATCACCCGAAGAAATAATATCTGCAGTGCACAACCACGTAGCCATCAGAATAGTACGTTCAATGCCACATGTTTTATAATAAAGCATGGAAGGTGTTTTACAATAAAACGTGGAAAGGATGTAAGAAATGGAAGCAACATAATGGCCAACAAAAGAAGAACAATTAAACAAATTATAGCAATCTGTATAATGGAAAACTGTGAGTCTATTATGAAGGATGAGATGTATATTAACTCTCTCTTTCTGTCTCTTTCTCTCTCTACACACACACACACACACAGAGTAGAACCTCTGTGAGTTGAGTTTGTTACATTCACAATCAAACCTCTGTGAATATAACAAACTTCTCAATATACAGAGGTGGTCAACATAAGGGAATCAACCTACTGTACTGATATGGACACATGGTACATGTCGGGTCTATGAAAACTAGGTCACTTTAAGAAGGTGGTCAATGTAAGGAGGGGGTCAACTATGGAGGTTCTATTATACATATATATTGTGATACTACCTATATATGTGGGAATTTTTCCTAATATTTTATATAAAAAGAAACTCATAGAATAGTAAGTATAAATCATTTTTGTTCTATATAATGCACACATACTCAATTGCAAAGTTATACCTAAAGAATCCTGAGTGGTTACAAAATTGCCATCAGTGGTTATCTCGTGTGACGTGATAACAGTTTTTTGCTTATCTTAGAATACTTCTATAATAAACATGTATTGTTCTAAAACTTATTTGAAAAGAAACTCCTTTCTTATTTCACTCCAAAGTCTGAGTCCCATATAGCTACCACCTTTCTGGTTCTGTCCTTTTGTGTCACAGACCATCATTGTATCTGTCATCCACACAGTAACTCTGTCATTCTAGGTACATAACTATCATGAGGTTCCTTCTTCAGTCCTTCAAATGATCTTGATCTGACATGTGGCCAAACTGCTGTTCACTTTGAGAGCTCTGAGTAAATCATTTACGTGATTCATATTTCACAAAAGCCCCAGCCCTAGAACTGTCCTAGAGAGTGGCACATGTCCTTGTCATAATGACATGGCACCCTCTTGTAGTTCATCTCATCATAAAACTTACTAAATTGTCAAGGAGATACATGAAAAGCAGCTATTATGTAAAATATCGAAGATGATGATTATTGAGGTATTCAGATGAGAAGAGTACAAGCAGCAGGAGAACTCTACCTTGGCTAGAAGTCAAAGGTCAAGGGAAGGTGACATTCAAGATTAAGGGATTATTGGAGTTAGATAAAAGAGTTAGCCACGTTGGCTGGGTAAGAAAAGTATTCCAGATAGAGGAAAAGTATATGCAGAAAGGCTGGGCCTTTCCCCTCCTGTCCTTACCCCCTTCCTTCTCTTGATCCTTGCACTGAATAAATACTTATTGAGCAAATGCCAGGAACAAAGTTTTCTGTCTGGTCCTTGGATTGGATGGAGATTGATAGTCCGCTTTCAGGTATTTACAATCTAATTGGCGAACCAGAAATATTAAATATAACTATGGTACAAAGCAAAGAAAACACACAAATATCCTAGAAACGTGGACACTTTCCCCTGCCATCCTAATTTGATTAGGCTTTTATATAGATACCCCAAATTGATATATTAGCAGCAAAGTATGGTTCATAGAAGTGGCACTCTAAAATCAATGCCATTATAAAAAGTTTATCAGAGTAGAGAATGCATTAAAATCCCAATTTCTCCTTGGTATGCTGTGCTATAGACATATTATTAAATACATTTTCTTTTGTTTCTTCTTTGCAGGTCTGTGAAACAGACAGAAGAAGGTGCAAGTGGTCCTTAAAGAAATTGCAATCATTCAAATCCTTATATTTAGTTTTAATTTTATTGACTATGTGTAATCATGTAAAGAATGGTTATTTTTATAATAGCAATAATAAAAAGAAGTATTGTTGCAACTCGGAGTGCCCAAGCGTATAATTAAAGACCACTAATGCTGGCAAAGCAGGGTGAGGTGGTGAGGATGCCTGCTGCCTCTCGGCATGGTTAGTGTCCTGGGTTTCGAGTACTTTATATACATAGTTACTAAGATTAATGTTCAATATAGTAAATATTGCCTGATTCAAATAACTTTGCTTACATTTTTTCTGTAATTTTAACTTGTCTAGGGTTTTCTACTTCCATTTTTATAATACTTTCACATTTTTTAGATTAATCAACATCATACTTACCCATGTGTGCCAAGATGTGCCGTTTAGGTCTCTGCACTGGTTAGCTGTTTGGTGTCATTCCCCACCACACGTGTTTTGTGTAGGTAAAGAGGTATATTCTCCACCACTGTTCCTTCTCACAATTATTTTCCCCATTCCTATCAAAACACATAATTGATATGTTAATTCCCTAAAGATATCAGTAAGGAATGAAATGCATGCCCCCGAGGCATTCAATGATGCCATGAAAAGTGTTTGACTATTAATCCAATTATTAAGCCAATTAAGATTATCTATTTTAAATTTTGATCTATGCTCACTTTATATGTTATGCATTGATGCTAATAGAATGGATCTATGTAAATCCATTGAGAATATCCACTGTCTGTTTTATCTTATTTTGTCTTAATCTGAATTTGCTTTCTGGATCCTTAACACATAAGGTTAAATTATAAAACTGCCTGTATAACTGTTAAGGTAACACAGATGAAAAGGCCAGAATATGGCTAAAGAATAAACAGATTCTTTAGGATTGTATGAGTAAGGTCCATTTCCTAAATCGAAATAATATAATACATTTTCTTATATTAACATCTTCTCGTGTTTAGATGCTCATAAGTCTAATTTTTGTAAATTATTGCTTTTCAAAAGTGGAAAAAAATTAAAAAGATTTAGAAACCAGTAAATTTGTTAGCAGAAAATAAAAAGGGAACAGAGTAATTGTATGGGACTAGATCACTCCTCCGTTTAAAATCCTTGTGTGAAGAATATTTCTTCAAAAATATTCAACTGAAGATCCAAATGTTTTTCCTATTAAAAAATATCCTTTCTTTAAAACTCATTACCCCCAGTGCCTTCATCTGAGCCAAATTTTCCTCCAACCACCATCTGGTCGGGGTTTGGCCCCTTCTTGTTGATGGGGTTTTCCTGGAGCTAGACAGCCTCCCAAGGCCGCATTGACCTCAATGATCACATCCAGCTGAATACCAGAGTGTATATTGCTGAAGATGTTGAAGATAAACAAAAGCAGACACCAATTGAAGTAGTAAACACAGATTTTAATCAGTAATAAGCTATTAGAATTCAGAAGTGGGCCCAGCGTAAATCAAACTAATTTGTACAGAACTGACGAGTGAGTCGGAAGAGGGAACACCGAGTCTTTGGGTAGAATCAGGGAAGTGCAAATTTATAAAAAGCGGTAAAGTGGGGCTGATGCACACGTGAAGCTGGATTTGCTAACCGGCACCTACTCCTGTCAGAGACTGGGAGGCAGCGCCCTCTCTCGGGTATTGGCTGGACAGACCGTCAATTGCCCGGGCACCTTTCTCAGGCAGGAACTTAATGGTGCTGGAGTCCTCAGCGTAAGTATATGGTCTTGAGCTGTCAGAAACTATGTTAGCATTTGTTCAAGTCCTTTAATGCTGGGGACAGGGACACGTGAAATCGTTCGTATTGATGGGCTGCAGTTTTTCTAGGCCAAGGCTGGGGCTTAGTTGAGAAGAGGGCTCAGAGCAGCCTGGCTAGCACTGGGTCAAGGAGAGTATTGTCATCAATGCCCATTAGGTAGGTCATACACCCACTCTCAACACACACACACACACACACACAATCTAGGCTGTGTTTTATACAGTGCTGTCAACCACTTCCAGAGGCCAAACGAGGAACAGGTAGATATAGGAAATTTCTCCAGGTTTCTTACCAATCTCTTAGCTCAAGTCTCATGAAACTCCAATTTCTTGGCACTCATTTTGGCTTCTATTATTTATTTTTCTTCTTGTTAGTTTCTTAACAAAGCTCCAAAGTCATTGCAATGTTAGGATTTAAAAAACCCACACCGGAAGGATTCCATGCGCCACAGCACTACTGAGGACAGATGACTGTAGGCCATGGCATACCATGGCTTCAGGATGTCCCCATTTGTGACTCTGGTAGCCTCTGACCAGTACACAGAGGCCATCACAGCCTTGTGGAGGAAACATACATGTAAACGTATAGCTTAAGTCAAACATGGTAATGTGCAATGCTTAGAACATTTACAGGCCAGGCTGCAGGAGCACAACAGAGCAGCTGGGAACACATCTGGATCCGGTCTTCAAAAGGGGTGAGTTATGGGGTAGATGGGGAGTCAAAGAAGGCTTTCCAGAAGAGACAGGGCCTCACTGGTTCTCTAAAGATGAGCAATGGAGGTGGGCAGGAGGGTCTCAGTGGAAGCAGGAGAATCGGTCAGTGTGGAAATCTGAGAGGGTGGAGTGCGTGGGAATGAGTGAAGGAAACATGCGGTCTTCATTACTAGGGCAGACAGAATATGACATGATGTGGCAGTTGGTGTGTACAAAATTGGACGGGATTGGCCTGGGAAAGTTCACACGTACCACTCAGTGGGCTTTAACTCTGGCTGTTGCTAGAGTCCCAGATGCTCAGGCCCCGCTCTCTGGGATGAAGACTCATCTGGACTGAGCAAGGTGGCTGTCATCAAAGGTTATGAAAAAGTTTCCACTTGACTCCTGTGAATAGGTGGTTGAGAGCCCCTGCTGCAGCGAGCTACTGAGGATTCCCAGCAGGGGACACAGAGTGACTCCATCAGACAGTGAGGTGGGGATTCCCAGCAGGGGACACAGAGTGACTCATCAGACAGTGAGGATAGGGATTCCCAGCAGGGAATGCGGAGTGACTCATCAGACAGTGAGGATAGGGATTCCCAGCAGGGAATGCGGAGTGACTCCATCAGACAGTGAGGATGGGGGTTCCCAGCAGGGGACACGGAGTGACTCCATCAGACAGTGAGGATGGGGGTTCCCAGCAGGGAATGCGGAGTGACTCCATCAGACAGTGAGGATGGGGGTTCCCAGCAGGGGACACAGAGTGACTCCATCAGACAGTGAGGATGGGGGTTCCCAGCAGGGGACACGGAGTGACTCCATCAGACAGGGAGGATGGGGATTCCCAGCAGGGGACACAGAGTGACACCATCAGACAGGGAGGATGGGGATTCCCAGCAGGGAATGCAGAGTGACTCCATCAGACAGTGAGGATGGGGGATCCCAGCAGGGGACACGGAGTGACTCCATCAGACAGTGAGGATGGGGATTCTCAGCAGGGGACACAGAGTGACTCCATCAGACAGTGAGGATGGGGGTTCTCAGCAGGGGACGCAGAGTGACTCCATCAGACAGGGAGGATGGGGGTTCCCAGCAGGGAATGCGGAGTGACTCATCAGACAGTGAGGAGGGGGGTTCCCAGCAGGGGACGCAGAGTGACTCCATCAGACAGTGAGGATGGGGATTCTCAGCAGGGGACACAGAGTGACGCCATCAGACAGTGAGGAGGGGGATTCCCAGCAGGGAATGCGGAGTGACTCCATCAGACAGTGAGGATGGGGATTCTCAGCAGGGGACACAGACTGACTCCATCAGACAGTGAGGATGGGGATCCCAGCAGGGAATGCGGAGTGACTCCATCAGACAGTGAGGATGGGGATTCTCAGCAGGGGACACAGAGTGACGCCATCAGACAGTGAGGAGGGGGATTCCCAGCAGGGGACACGGAGTGACTCCATCAGACAGTGAGGATGGGGATTCTCAGCAGGGGACACAGAGTGACTCCATCAGACAGTGAGGATGGGGATCCCAGCAGGGGACGCAGAGTGACGCCATCAGACAGTGAGGATGGGGATCCCAGCAGGGGACGCAGAGTGACTCCATCAGACAGTGAGGAGGGGGATTCCCAGCAGGGGACACGGAGTGACTCCATCAGACAGTGAGGATGGGGATTCCCAGCAGGGGACACGGAGTGACTCCATCAGACAGTGAGGATGGGGGATCCCAGCAGGGGACACGGAGTGACTCCATCAGACAGTGAGGATGGGGATCCCAGCAGGGGACGCAGAGTGACGCCATCAGACAGTGAGGATGGGGATCCCAGCAGGGGACACAGAGTGACTCCATCAGACAGTGAGGAGGGGGATTCCCAGCAGGGGACACAGAGTGACACCATCAGACAGTGAGGATAGGGATTCCCAGCAGGGAATGCAGAGTGACTCATCAGACAGTGAGGATGGGGGATCCCAGCAGGGGACACGGAGTGACTCCATCAGACAGTGAGGATGGGGATCCCAGCAGGGGACGCAGAGTGACTCCATCAGACAGTGAGGAGGGGGATTCTCAGCAGGGGACACAGAGTGAATCCATCAGACAGTGAGGAGGGGGATTCTCAACAGGGGACACAGAGTGACTCCATCAGACAGTGAGGATGGGGATCCCAGCAGGGGACACAGAGTGACTCCATCAGACAGTGAGGAGGGGGGATCCCAGCAGGGGACGCAGAGTGACTCCATCAGACAGTGAGGATAGGGATTCCCAGCAGGGTACCCAGAGTGACGCCATCAGACAGTGAGAATGGGGATCCCAGCAGGGTACCCAGAGTGACGCCATCAGACAGTGAGGAGGGGGATTCCCAGCAGGGGACCCAGAGTGACGCCATCAGACAGTGAGGAGAAGGCATTCCGGCAGCTCTGAGGAAAGTGGCCAGTGCAGGAGGGGCAGCAAGTGGGCCAGCCTGGAAAGGGAGAAACCATTAGGAGGCTATTAAATAAAATGATAAAGGTCTATTTAGACAAAGATGGTGAATATCACTGTGGTCGGGATATTCCAGAAGCAGAGGAGCAGGTAGAACAGAGACCTATTTAAGACATGGCTCTTGTGTCATTACTACACATAGAAGGGGAGGGAAAGATCAAGATTTCCTCCTGGCCTGATGGTGTGGGCCCGAGAGTGGCAGTGTGATGACAGGAGAGATTTCCTGATAACTTCAGTGCAGATGTGTTGAGATGGAGTTGTCTGTAGGATGTTTGCACTGAAATGTCCAGCAAATATTGGTGCCACACAGAAAGGGGTCTTGAAACGCTCCTCTGATTCTGCACTCCAGCAGGACACTGTGGACAAATGGCTTTGAGCCTCATGGTGCATCATGGTCTTGGGGTGTCCCTGGCTGAGACTCTGGGAACCTCTGACCTTCTTGTTAACCACCAAAGTGCAGCCCTGAGGATACAGACTTTTCATTCCGATGTGCAAATGGATTTGTGAAAATGACACAAAGGACCAGCACATTGCCTTTAAAATGCCTGTGGTTTGAAACACGCCTCTCTAACGAACAGCTGAGTTTAGAGGTCAGGGAAAAAGTGATGGCGGGAAAGAGTCAAAACAAAATTTTGCAGAAAGATAGAGAAAAAATGAGAGAGAGGATGTCACAGTTACCATGGAAATGGACAACCATAATCTTTATGCTATTTCATAGTGGTTGCCCTCAGTTAGATTCAAATCTTGATCTGCCATAATCTTTATGCTATTTCATAGTGGTTGTCCTCAGTTAGATTCAAATCTTGATCTGACACTGTATGCACGATCTTCCTTTAGATGGAAGACTTGGAAGATTTAAGACCAAGATGGGAGCTCTTGAATGGAGCTTCCAGGGATGAAACAGGCAGTGACTGTGACTGTCTTTATGTGATGTCATTTCAGGGTAGACTGAGAGACAGAAAAGAAAAAGGGGATATGCCTTCCACAAGACACAGAATGCAAAATTATCCACCCTGCTCCACTGCACACTTATCGAACTCATAATTTTTTTTTTTTTTTTGAGACAGAGCCTCAAGCTGTCACCCTGGATAGAGTGCCGTGACATTACAGCTCACAGCAACCTCCAATTCTTGTGCTCAAGTGAGTCTCCTGCCTCCGCCTCCCAAGTAGCTAGGACCACAGGCACCCGCCACAACGCCCAGCCATTTTTTGGTTGCAGCCATTATTGTTGTTTGGCGGACCCGGGCTGGATTCAAACCCGCCAGCTCAGGTGTATGTGGCTGGCGCCTTAGCCCGTTGAGCCACAGGCGCCGAGCCTTGAACTCATAATTATCGGACACCCACTATGTATCTGATGTCATGTAGACTCTCCATCCAGCTGCAGTAGGACAGACACTGTCCTTCCATCCAGGGAGCTAGGCAGCTACTGTGGGTAGGACACTGACAGTTCTGAACTGTTAAGGACAAATTACAGGATGCTAAGGGGCCACACCCATGGAAGGTCTAGTCTACATTGCAGATAAGGAATCTTGGGCTTTGGTTAGTCCATACAATCTGAAGGATGAGGAAGTTTTCTTTTGTTTTGTTTTTTCAGGTGAAAGTGGGAGAGGTGGGGAGAATTAAGGATAGTTTTGAAGAAAGGAGCTGAAGACTATGTCCACATCCAGTGACAGGTGAGCATGGCGTATCCGTGGAAATGAACATCTGAGTATGGCTGGAACATAGGGGGTTGCCCAGTGTTGCTGAGTGATGCAGATGAGAAGTTAGTAGCGGCCACACCATAAAGGCTCTTTAAAATTATGTTACATTCAGAAGGCCAGAGAGAAACGTGGAAGAGTTTTGAGCAAGCCAGTGGTGAGATTTGCATTTTAGAAAGAGAACTTTTGGCTTCAGTGTAGAAAATGAATTGTAAAGGAACAAAACTGGAGGCAGGGTGAATATTATTACTCTTTCAGTAATCAAGTTTGGAGAAAGAACTACGCAGACAGAGGAGGAACCAGGGCAGTTAAATTGATTAAAGATGGGAGGCAGGAATCACAGATGATGGTCAGATTTCTCGCCAGGACACCTGGCAGTGAAATATATTTAGAACAAGGGGAAAATGTTGAGTTCAGTTGAGGACGTTTCAGATTTAAAGAGACTGGGGACATATCCAAGAGTTTGAACTTCATCAACATAAGGATGGTCAGACAGAACATAATAGAGGTCAAGGCCATGGATGATATCAACCAGAGAGAGTCTGCAATGACAAGGGGACAGAAGTCTCTGGAACACACTGGCACTTAAGAGACCGATTTCAAGAGTAAAAAGTTTATGTGCACTTGATAGAGCAGGTGGCCCACACACTGTTTCTAGGAAGCAGAAGGTCAAGTCCTTGCACTTGGAGGTCCCTGTTTCTGTAAGCACAGCTGGACTTCAGAGGAGAGACAGGCATGGACTCATTTGTTGAACAACCTTTAGTGTCTGGTTTAACACGGCTATAGAAGTTTCCTGTGGGTGGATGAAATAAAATTAAAAAAAGAAAAAACAACTGTATGGGAGTAGGAAGGGGATGTAACAAACGTACAACTTCCTTGATTTAGGAAGTAGAACTAAGGCATTACCGACGTGGGCTCAAAGTCCACATCGTAAGTGTGTGGACATCTGCCTGTGTTTTTCTTTGGTTCATAGCGACTACGGACAATATATGGAGGAGAAAGCTTAAGAATTAGTCCTGATGGCTTATTGCAGTGTAGTTTTGAATTTGCAACATTTCAAATTACCTTCCATTTTTCCTAATCAAACCTGTGTTTGGGGTCAGGAAGAAGGAAGATAACCATTGTTTGCTGCTGAACTCGAGTCTTCCAAGACACTGCTTAGAAAGAGAGAAAGGAGAAGGAGCCCCCTCCTCAGTCCCAGGGTGCTGCAAACCGGGGCCTGCCTGCACTCTAAATGTTTACCAGCTTTCCTACTTACATTTGGCTCCCTCGCCACTTCTCTTGCTGGTTTGTTTGTTTGTTTTTTCAGTTTTGGGGCAGGGCTGGGTTTGAACCCGCCACTTCAAGTATATGGGACAGGTGCCGTACTCCTTTGAGCCACAGATGCCGCCCTCTCTTGCTGTTTGTTATTGTAAAATTTCTAGAGTGTCTTTTTGTCCATATTGCGTCTTTGATCTTTACAGAACATATCACTGGAAAGCCCACATCATTGGATTTGGGTGTGGGTGGAAGCTACGATTTGGCAACTTTTCTCACTATTAAGATCCTTTAAAATGTGCATGAAGGACCCTGGAAAATTGCGAGAGTAACATGTGTAAAATTGCAGAAGTAACATGAGTCAGTCTCTGAAAAATAAAGTAGTCACCAGCAATTTTCTCAAAGAAATTAACCTGCAAATAGGAAGGGGAGCGAACGACTTCTAGGTTAGGCAGCGTACATGGCTTCTTGGGAGGAAATGGCCAACCTTAGGTTTCAACAGGGAAGTTCTGAGGGGCTCACATCCCAATCTGGTGAAGTTCAGTTTCACAGTACAGTCCATTCCAGCTGAGTTTGAAGGGCCCTTATAAACAGCAAGTTTTTGATTGAGTGGCCAGTCCAAAGTTTGCTGCACCATCTGGATTCTTAGGGGAAAATTGTTTTACTCAGGGAAATTTTATTACTAGATTTTACAGAATTTTTTAGGTAAAGTAACTGGCATAAATAAGAAAACTTCTTTAGAGCATAATCGGAGTCACATAATCAATAGCTTAAACTAAGCTATGAAAATTTGGGCTTCCTGCGAAAAACAAGTACACAAATATCTTCAGTAAGATAGAAGCCAAGTTTTGGCATATTTTTTGTACATATTGTTTGAAGTCACCATAAAATATTTTTCTGTGCATCTGTGCTAGAGACTCGTACTGCTTGCCATATCTCATTCTCCTTTTCTTCTTGGGTACATATGAGATTTCCCAGCCCCCTGTAGTCAGTCTTGCCTTGGACAAGAAGGGATATACATTACTTCTATCAGTAATGTATATCCCTTCTTGTCCAAGGCATTTAGAAGAGATGTCAATTCTCCACTCTCTCTTTCCTTCTGCTTCAGTGATCCTGAATGTTACAAACAGAGATGGCAGTATCTAAAGATATTTGGATTCATGACTGTATGAAATGGAGCTCTCGTCACCCATATTAAATTGGTAATATGAGTGAGAAATAGACCTTTATTTAACCAGCAAGGTTAGGGGTTTACTTGATAATGCAACATAGTATGAATTATTTCAAGTAATACTAGGTCAAATTCTGTCATTGCTGAAAATGATGGTTCTCCTCCCCCAAAGGCAATTCTAGGTCATGTAAACTTAGACTTTATAGACAATCCTGATTTTAGAATAAGGGTAACTGATGATGATACTTTTTAAGAAACTGCGAGTTATACATTAAGAAAGGAGATTGCAGCTGGGTGTATTCATTAGTAGATTAAAATCACCAACTTAAATAAGTCTCACCTTAACTTAATCGCAAGTTGTCTAATCTTTTTTTAATTTATGATCTTATGGAATTTAGCACGTATGTATTTAATATCTATGCAAGATAGTCAGTCATTTCATTGAGGATTCTATTTCATAATCTATCTGTGATTTTGGGTTTAAGTGAGTCTAGAGGCTCAAGATTAAATTAAGTTTCAGACAAAAAAGGAGGGCGTTGACTTTCCAAAATTAGGTTTATCAAATGGATTACGGGGTAGATTACATATCCACTGGTAGATCTAAGACATACATTACAAGCTTCATGAAACCAATTCAATAATCTCATATGTACTACTGGTATGTTATGACTTATTTTCTGCCTTTAGTTTACTAGTGTTCCAAAATAAGAATTGTATGCCTTGGGGAAACTTTTGTGATGCTGTTGTAAAATTGGAAAACAAGTAGCCTTCATATTAGAAGGAACGTTATTGTGCCAAAACCGAGATCTTGTGGCAGAGAAAGGCAGAGGTTGTATTTGTTGTTCACAGATGTGTGTTTGAGCAACTGCTGCATTCCTCAGAAGCTGAGTAAATGTAGGCAATATGACTAACCTGTTTGAGTCTTGGTCCAATGATAATGGTGTTCTTATGGCTAGGATGCCTAGCAAAGCCTTCTGCTCTGCCTCCTTTGAATTATCACATTTAATCCTCATCATTGCATTATGGGGCCCAGCGGAGTAAATACCATCCCCCAATACTATCTCCCTTCTCTCCCCATCAGTGTGGGGCATCGTCTTCCTATAAAAGGCTGTTTTGTCTGCATGGAAAACCTGTTGTCCAGTGTCCCCACCTTCATCAGTGATCTTAGCTAGATCTTCTAGCTCACCTATTGCAGCTTCGGCAACAGCACTAGCTGCTTTACCTTGCACTTGATGTTATAGAGATGGATTCTTTGTCTAACCTCATGAACAAACCTCTGCTAACTTCAAACTTCTTTAGCAGGGAATTGAAGAAATTTAAGGATTAGACTTTGGCTTAAGGGATTGTTGTGGCTGGTTTGATCTACCCAGAGCAGTAAAACTTTCTCCCTATCAGCAGTTAGGCTATTTTTATTTCTATCATTTTTATGTTCCCAGGAGTAGCATTTTTAATTTCCTTCCAGAACTTTTTCTTTGTATTCCTAATTTGTCCCAGACTTTGGCCCTTCTTGCCTTTTGCTATGCTTTCCTCACTAAGCTTAAGCATTTCTAGCTTTTGATTTCAAGTGAGAAATACCTGACTCTTTCTTTCATTTGAATCCTTAGAGGCTAATTTAGGGTTATGACTTTATCTAATTTCAATATTGTCATGTTTCAGGGAATAAGAAGGCCTTATGAGAATGAGAGGAAGATGGGGAGACAGTTGGTCACTGTAGCAGTCAGAGCAGAACTTAATTTATCGGTTAAGTTCACTGTCTTATAATGATGTGGTCCACGGTGCCCCTGAAGAATCACACAGGCAATATCAAAGATCGTTGGTTATATATCACCATAAAGAGATAATACTAATGAAAAAATTTGAATATTGTTGGAATTACCAAAATGTAACACAAGGGTACAAAGTGAACACACGCTCTTGGAAAAAGGTACCAATAGATTTGCTGGAAGCCAGGAAGCCACAAGCTTCCAGTATGTAAAGAACACGAAACCACAGCTGCCCTTAAGTGAAGTGCAATAGAACAAGGCATGTTTACATTGGTCATCTTAAAAAATGAAATTAGATATCCCTAGAAACCTAGGCCTTCAGTACTCTCCGAGGGTCTCACAAGTAGACATGACCATTTCAATCAGAATATTGGAATTAAATTACAGTGCCACATTTTTCAAAATAACCTACTTGACTGTGACTTATTGTTTTAGTAGCTAGACCACAAGAACAACCCAACACTGGAGCACACAGGCGCAACTTAATTCATCAAGGATCAATGTGCAATTGTCATTCTTTCTAATTCAGGTCATTCTCAAAACTAGCTGTACCATCAATCACTTGGAGAGATTTAAACAATTCTCAGGACTGGAATCCAATCGCAAAGCAATTAGTAAGAAGAACTAGGGGTGGAGCCCAGGAATGGGTATTTGCAAATCTCCTCAGGTGATTCTTAGACACAGGCACAGATGAACAATATCATGTCTTGACTTACTGTTAATAGTGATGTAGTACATCAGACAGTCTTAAAGACTCCATTTTCTTTCTAATCAAATGTTAAGCATACCTTGAATTTTCCCTGCGAAATGACTTTGTAGCTATATATTTTAAAATAATCTTCTGTAAAACTGCCATGTTTTGTTAATAATATGAATTCAGGGCTTCTCAAATATCAGCGACTTCCTTATGCATTCTACATGTGTTATCTCATCTCATTGTTACCATGGCCCTTAGAGGTAGCACTATGATTATCCCCATTTTATAGATGAGACACTGAATGGATGAGAAAGGTGAGTGAACTTACTTGGGATGATGTAGCAGGTTTCGGGGCCGGAGAGGCCAGGCATCCACACTCTGCTCTACCAAGGTGGCTGGTGGGCCCTCCATACTGGGCTGACTTTATTATATTACAGCTTCATAAAGTTTGATCATGAAAGGATCCATGACCTGATGGTTCAAAACAAAAAATTCTGAGTGTATGCTCTGTTGCTCTCATTCTGGTTGTATTTCTAGTTCATTGCCCCTTGAACTTAAGTAATGAGTAATTACGAGCTGACAGTCTGAGCTCTCTGGGTCTCAGGAAGTGATGGCGTCCTACTCCTTTCTAAATCCTAAGAATAGCCCTATGTTTGCACATAGTAGGCTCTAAAAAAAAAAAAATCAGTAAATGGGGAATTTCCTAAACCTGGCTCTTTCCCAAGGGAGCAACCAAGGAAAAGGTTCTCCTTTGAAGAGAGATTAGCACAATCTCAGTTTGAAAGTCAAACCAATGGTCCCCAGGCAATACCCTGACCACTGGTGTTGGAAGGACTAAACACAGCTAGAATAAACAAAAGGATACTAAAAGCAATATTAATACATATTAATTTATTTAATTAAATAAAAAGTATTAAGCCACTGGGTCAGATCTGCAAGTGGTGCTGAGGGATGCTTAGTTTTAGTGGGGTGACACAGCTAATGGAACGCCAAGAAAAGGAGGCGTTCCTGTTAAAAGAGCCGCTGCCCTGCCTGGAACAGATGGACCAGCCAGCGGCTCCTGAAACATGGGCCTCTGCTGGAGATACCCTGCGTGGTAGCCTGGGGACATGCTGTTTTATGAAATAAGTTGGAAGAGGCTTCGTTTGTAACAATAAAAGCTCCCCGTGTTCAGTGCGCACCGCGCTTACCGGGAGACCAACCTTTTCCTGAGTATTTCACAGCCACTGACTCACTTGTTTCCTCACAGCAAATCCATCTGCTATTATTGTCCACATGTGATGAATGAGGAGATGGAGACTTGACCTTTTCAGTAATTGCCCAAGCCACAAGTGGTGGAGCCAGGATTTCAGTCCCAAAGGTCTGACGTGTGAAGCCAAGGCTGTGACAGTTATAGCCTACCCCTCCTCATTACTGCATGCAAGCACATTGGCGTGGCTAGAAAAGTGAGTGATTCAGTTTTCCCACCCGCTTCTGTAAGAGCCTACACATCACTTTCCCCTTTGATCCGGAAGAAGCCGAGTAGGCTAGTCTTCAAAGTAAATATTTATGATTGTTCTCTGGTCTTTAGAGACAGAAGTCCTGGTCTTTCCAATGTTCTTTAGTTCAGAATTTTCAACAGACTTTGACTATACATACAGTTCTGGGCAGGCCAAAGTTGCAGGGGTATTCAACGCCCAGCTGTGGATAAAGATGTGGTGGGCACCTCCCTGGAGGCCAGCAGGCCAAACTCCTTGATGGGCAATAAAAGTTAAGGGGTTCCCATGTGGAGCCATAGTGGCAGCTTTGAACTTCGATGAGTCTAAAGAGAGAGATTGTGGCTAAACCTGGCACACTTCCCAGCCTGGTACCTCATTCCCTGCCATTCCTGGCTGCCGCTATCCAGCCGCACCTCATTTTTCGTTTTTAATTGTGGTAAAATACTCATAAGTTTTTGTTCCCATGTGGAAGGGAATGCTGCATTAGAAAGAGCCTTGAACTGGGGAGCAGAAGGAACGACTTCCGGTTTCAGTGTCCATTCTGGCCATCCCCTCTGTGGGACGTGGCCCTGCTCTGGGATAAGCATCTTTGGCAAAGGCAGAATGAGCTCACAGGGCTGCCCCTTGATTATTTGTTAGGCTGCATTTCAACAGAATAGACAGTCTTCGGGGAACCAGTAAAATACTGTGTATGTTCTGCTCACGACGCATGGGAAACACACCAACTTTGCTGTCAGTACAAGTTGAAGGTCTGCATCTGCCAAGTTCACTGCTGCCAAAAGCAGGTTCCCAGTTTCTTGCCAGTGATCTTCACATG
Organism: Arctocebus calabarensis; assembly: GCA_963573935.1. Lineage (NCBI taxonomy): Eukaryota > Metazoa > Chordata > Mammalia > Primates > Lorisidae > Arctocebus > Arctocebus calabarensis. The sequence goes on along the minus strand of CAUYON010043487.1, from coordinate 85,302 downwards.
AGCTGACACCAGCCAAAGCAATAAAATCATGGCATCGGCTCGGTATCTCTGCATGGAAATCTTGCTGAGCGGGATGCGAGGGGTGAGAGGAAGCAGGGCGGTGGGAGTTGGTCTAAATGACACAGAGCGCTTGCCATAAAAATAAAACCAGATCCTTGCTGAGGGTTGAAGTCATTGGTCAAATTCCCTTCCTGTTTTCCTTTTCATGCTCTTTGTTTTGTTTGCCTGATCCTTTTACTTCATGGCTCTTGTGGAATCGGAAGTCCAGCCCAGCTCCCTGTGTCCTAACTGAGCCAAACCTAAGAAACATTGGAAATCCCCATTGCTAGCTGCATCTGTGAGATTTCTAGCCTGATAGCCAGACCCAAAGGGTTTGGAATGACGTGTGGGCCTCCTCGGCAGGAACCTTTGCGAAGTTTATGTTTATTATTTCACTCATCTGTCAGCAGCATGGATTTGGGGGGCCTTAGTCTTTCCTTTTGTCAGAGCCATTAAGCAAATATACTTTCAATAATTCAAAAGATACAGCTTTACAGGGTGTGAAATATACTAATTCTTCCCCTCTAGTAGACACCAAAGTCAATCATGACAAGTCTGTATGTGAGAGTCTGTGTTTGGTAAATGTCCTTAAACTGGGATAAGTACATGGGGCAGATGTATCAGGCTCATACTCAATGTCTTTTTTTTAAGTAAATATTTAGCAACCTTATTTTCCCTACTAAAAACCCATATTTGTCGCATGTGCCCGTTCCTATGGTATAAGTACTCTCATTACGGCTAATTCCAACGTATCAAATTGTCATCACTGGTCACCCAATTGGGAAGAAAGGCTCGTAATAGGCTCTGGCCAGGTTCTATGGCCTGGCTCCAGTACGCTGCTCACCTTGCAGCTGGTTGTTTGTGCCTTATGCACAGAGACATTGGGCTCTTTGACCCCTGACCAGACAAACTGGGACAAAAACTGAAAAGGGAAAGCTGAGTCTATACAACCTGCATATTAACTGCCTATGGTCTCTTGGTTAGCACTTGCAGCCTATGGTCTCTCTTCTTTTTTTTTTTTTTCACTAAATCATGGTTGTGTACATAAATGCAATCATGGGGTACAATGTTCTGGTTTTATATATAATTTGAAATATTTTCATTAAACTGGTTAACATAGCCTTCATGGTATTTTCTCAGTTATTGTGTACAGACATTTATATTCTACATTTAGTAAGTTTCACCTGTACCCTTCTAAGATGCACGTTAAGTGTGGACCCACCAATTACTCTCCCTCTGCCCATCCTCCACCCTCCCCTCCCTTCCCTTGGCCCATTTCCCTTATTCTTGTTCTGTAATTGGGTTATAGCCTTCATATGAAAGCTATAAAATAGTTTCATAGTAAGGCTGAGTACATTGGATACTTTTTCTTCCATTCTTGGGATACTTTGCTAAGAAGAATATTTTCCAACTCCATCCATGTAAACATGAAAGAGGTAAAGTCTCCATCTTTCTTTAAGGCTGCATAGTATTCCATGGTGTACATATACCACATTTTATTAATCCATTCGCGGGTCGATGGGCACTTGGGCTTTTTCTATGACTTAGCAATTATGAATTGGGCTGCAATAAACATTCTGATACAGATATCTTTGTTATAATGTGATTTTTGGTCTTCTGGATATATAACTAGTAGAGGAATTATAAGATTGAATGGCAGTTCTATATTTAGATTTCTAAGTATTCTCCAGATCTCTTTCCAAAAGGATTATATTAGTTTGCATTCCCACCAGCAATGTAGTAGTGTTCCCTTTTCTCCATATCCACACCAGCATCTCTGGTTTGGGGATTTTGTGATGTGGGCTAATCTTATTAGAGTTAGATGGGATCTGTTCCAACTAAAAAGCTTCTGCATAGCCAAGAACACAGTTAGTAAAGCAAGCAGACAGCCCTCAGAATGGAAGAAAATATTTTCAGGTTATGTCTGCAACAAAGGTTTAACATCCAGAATACAGAGAACTCAAATGTATTAGCAAGGAAAGAACAAGTGATCCATCTCAGGGTGGGCAAGGGACCTGAAGAGAAACTGCTCCAAAGAAGACAGGCCTACAGACACATGAAAAAATGTTGACCATCCTTAATCATCAGAGAAATGCAAATCAAAACCACTTTCAGGTATCAGCCTATGGTATCTTGGTTAGCACTTGCAGCATATAGAAAATTAAAGGAAAATCAAGATATATGTCTTGTCTTCTCTCTTTGAATGACTATTAAAAAGATAGTTAAAGGTTTCTAACTTAGGGCAGTAAAAGTTCACCATTTGAAGTCAAACTGGGGCTGACTGCTAGTCTGTCCTCTAGTCCAGAAAGCGGGAAGAATAGCAGCCCTTAGGTGGGAACGTAACTCGCAAGGCCATTTGTGTGCTATACACCCCAAATGTAGCCCCAAGCATTCACTGAACAGACTTTGTCCTTAAGTGCAGGATAAACTTATTAAGTTCCAACTCAATATTTCAGTCCTATTAGCCACAAGCCTACAAAATCTCTCCTTACCATCTGAAGTTACTCAAAGTGGAAGAAAGAATTTTACAGCCCATCTCTCTGTAAAAGTTCTGCATTACTGACCTCCCATGTCTGGCAATATTCCAGCATCTGAACATATTCTGGCTCAACCATGTAAGGTAAAGATTATCTTCATGTTATTAATATAAATGAGACTGAACCCAGAGAAATTAGGTTTCAACAGTTCACACTGATAGAACAGGACGGCAGTTCAAAGACACTTTCTCCGATGTTAAAGTTTTTCAGTCTCTTTCCAAGAAGGTGCTGTCTCTCGTGATCAGAAAGGTTAAAGAATAGCGATGTTTATTTGTATAAAGTTCGCCTTTAAGCCAAATTCTGGGCCGGGAATGAAGAAGCCAGTTTTTGCTGTGCATTGAGCAGCCTTTTCCAAAATGCACGTGTCCAGAGGAGAGGCATTCAAAGGAGCCGCATCAGTGGAAGCTGCCCCCTGAGGGGCTCTGGCCCACAGAGGCTCTCAGTTCTCAGAGTCTCTACTTTCAGGGGGTCCTGGAAGGCAGAGCCTGCTACTGATGTACCAAGGCCCTTGTCACGGTGATGTGAGAAGGATGTTGCCGATTCTGGTCTGAAAGTACAGTAACACACACCTGAGAGTCGCTTTAGACTATTCTTTAAGTCAGCCCATCTTTGGTATTTTGTTATGGTAGCCCTGGCCGACTGAGAGAATGGGAACCAAGTAAATAAAAGAGAGGAGGAAAGGGTATGTGGTACTCTTAGAACAATTCCCATTAACATCGTGACCAGTAAGTAGATCACCTTGAAATCGGATGTTCCGAAAACTATAAAGTGAGAATGGCAGAATAAATCAGGGTCAGGCTGATAATGACTTTGAATGCCACTCAAAAGTTAACACTTTATCTTGTAGCAAATGTGAATGCACTTAGGTTTTTGAACAGGAAAAGGAAATATTCAGTAGTAAAGCAGCACTTTAGAAACAATGTTTCTATGGGAGTGACAAACGTGAATTTTGCAGTGGAGAGACAAGGCTGTTGCAGTAATTCTCTTATAAAGATAATTTCCAATTTATAGGGTGGCGCCTGTGGCTCAAAGGAGTAGGGCTCTAGCCCCATATGCCAGAGGTGGCAGGTTCAAACCCAGCCCCGGCCAAAAACTGCAAAAAATAATAATAATAATAATAATTCCAATTTATATCAAAAAGGGGCTTTGTAGTTCATCACATTTCTGCCTTTCTGCTAAGAAACTCAGAAAAGGCAGCAATTTAGCTTTATTTTATCACTTATTTATGTTTCCTATTCGATTACATGTTATGCATGACTTATCTGTCTTTAAAAAAATTATTCTACTTATTAATTTAACAAATATGTATAAAAACCTACTAAAGGTCAAGTTCTGTTCTAGGTGAACAAAACAGCAACACAAAACAAAGGTTTTCTGCTTCTACGAACTTACCTTCCAACGAGAGAGAATAGTAAACATAATAAAAAGGAAAATTGTATCATATGTCAGAAGTACATAAAAGAGTTATACCCATATAATAGACTATAATATGAATTATATACTGTATAACTGGTATATGTATATCTCTAATATACTGTATTAGAGAACATTTCCATAAGTTCAATGGAAAAAAGAAAAATTAGTACAGGAGAGAGTACATTGCAATTTTAAATATTGTGGTCAGTGTCAGTCTTACTGAAAAGGCAGCATCTAAACCAAGACTTGTACCTTCATCTCATATTGTAAGTCAATATGAACATTTTCTTTCTTTTTTTTTTTTACACCACCTCCAACATGTGGGGCTGGTGCCCTACTCCTTTGAGCCATAGGCGCACCCTGAACATTTTCTTTAAAGACGGATGTTTTAAGTAACATACAAAAGGCAAGGGGAAAAACCAAATAACCGCAACAAAAAGTAGGCAAAACATCTGAACATAAGTTTTTTGAAAGAAGACAGAAAAATAGTCAATAAACATGAAAAAAAAATGCTCAGCATCACTAACCATCAGGGAAATTCAAATTAAACTGTGATGAGATACTACCCTACCCCTAGCAGAATGGCAATGGCCAGTATTAAAAAGTCAAAAAATAATCAGTGCTGGTGTGGATACAGAGAGAATGGAAAGTTTATGCACTGTTAGTAAGACTACAAATTCGTACAAGGTCCACAGAAAACAATGCAGGTTTCTTAAAGAAATAGATGTGGACATAGCATTTGATCCAGTAGTTCCACTTCTGGATATCTACCACAAGGAAAAGAAGACATTTTATAAAAGACTCTTGCTGGCTGGTCCAAGTGCAGTGGTTTTTACAACTAATTGATCACAACCAGTAATGATTCCTTTGTTCCTTCTCCTTCCTGCTGCTTCACTTAACTGGCCTTAGGACAAAAGAAAAAGAGAGAAAGATATTTGTATGCAAATGTTTCTCCCATCACAATTTAAGTTGTAAAGATGTGCAATCAACATAAGTGTCCTTCACTTCACCAATGAATAAAGAAAATATAGAATATATACAGGGTGGACATAAAGTTTGTGTGAATTGCACATACGTTTTATGTACACCCTAAATATATGTGTTTATGTGTATGTATATATATACTGTGGATTACTATTCCATCATAAAAGAAATAAGGTTACTTGCAGCAAAGTGGATGGAATTGGAGACCATTATCCTGTTTGAAGTAGCTCAGTAATGGAAACACTCTATTTTCTCACTATTCAATGGAAGCTAAATAATGAGAACAAACAGGAGGAAAGAGATGTAAGGGACATTGGAAGTCCAGTGGGGGAGAGAGGGGGAGATAGATAAGGGATAAACACTTACTGTTGATGTTGAGTACAATGAAGGTTATTCTGGTGATGGCCACACTGGAAGCCCTAACTTAAGCTTTATGCAATGTATGCATGTAACAAAAACATTTGTACCCCCTTAATATTTTTAAATAAAAACACATACATAAGTTAAGTAGGTTAACACGGACACCCTGTACAATGAAAGATCTCTATAGATGAGCATGCAATGACAAAGGTTGAGACCAATTTTAGTAGTAGTGAGATCAATGTAAGGAAAGTTGTTAAAAATAATTGGATTGTTGGTGAACACACATTGGATAGATTCTAGAAATCTGTGTTCATGACTTTACATGGTTCTTGAGCAAAGTGAGAGTTAAATGGGAAACGCAAATGTTTTATTTCCCTCTTTTGTATTCTATTAAATAACTCCATCCTCTTCTAAAAAAATTGGTAAATCACTAACTTATTCATTTCTTTTGCTCTCTATATTTAGAAAAGTGGGTGAGGTTTCAGACTTTGGTGAAATGAGAGACTTACTTCATTAGTGGGGCCTTCGGTAAGTGATAGTGTAAGAGTGAAATTTATGACACATTGAAACCAACCCAAAAGAACAACAAAAAGATTTTTTTAAAAAGGAATATTCTGTTTGCAATGAAAATGGAAAATAGCTATAATACTCCCCTAAACCACAGTCTATAAAGAATATCTGCCAAACACTCTGAAATTCAGATGAATTGATGAAGGTTGCTTCAAGCCAAAATAAATGAATATCTTCACATATTGAATGAGGTACAGAATTCTTTAAATCAATGTGATAGTCTTAAGGGAGTATGGGTGGGCTGAAGTAAAAAACATCCTGTGGGACATGGGTTTTTAAAAATCTAAATGGGAAAAATCATCCAGATACAAAATAAGTTAAAAAGGAACAGAAAATAGTAACTTCTGATCAAAGTAAATGGCACATAAATTAAACAAATTCAATAACCTAGCAGAAGAGAAACAGGATGCTGAATTTTGAACTCAGCTAAGCTGTCTGGATGATTTGTTCACCTCAGAAGAAATGTGCCCTCAAGGCATAGGATGAAAAAGATATGACGACTGAGTATCTGTAATAACACATCTTGTTTAAAATTATCAACAGCCTCCGATTACTTCTCCTGCCTTGAGCAAATAGCAGAAATAGAATTATACCCATTTAAAAATGAGTAATAGAACTTTTGCTTCTGGCCGATGGGGAGCAACCGGGACCATATTTACTCTTTCATCTAAAAAAAAAATGATAAAATAATGGACAGAAATATGTAACATAGGTTTTTCAAGCTATTATACATCAGGCAATGGAAAGTAATGATCACTGAGTGTTAGAAAACGAACAGGGGCAGCCCTACCATAGTCCTAGTTCATTGCCTAGACAGAATTCACAGTTCACAAACAGTGACAGGAGAAGGGAGAACCCAGGTAGAGTTTGTTTGCTCATTTCTCTGAACTGAGGGCAGAGAGCTGGGAGTCTAGAGAAGTTAGGGAAGTGAGAGTTTCCAGGGCAAGAGCCAGAGACAAGAGTGTGAGGAGAACCCCAGAGATTTGCAGGGTGCTGCTCTCACCCCTCTCCAGTCATCAGCACAGGTGTCTAAAGAAACTACCCAAAAGGATTAAGGGGAAACATTATGGGGATCTTCCACATGGCTTAAAATATTTCCTGTTCCTACCAATCAGAGTGCTAGGTCTCATGATTAACTGCATTAGGAAGAGCACTCAGAAGGGTTTTGCCTCTGTAGTGGAGGAAAATTAATACAAGACCACTGCTATCATAGTGTTCACTAAATACTGAAAGGATTAAATTATTTCCAAATGACCTAACTATACTCCAGAACAAAGAAATATGCTTGAAGGATACAAAAATACCCAGCACTCAAGTAGAAATTTCTTTTTCTTTTTCTCTCTCTGTACCTCTCTTTCTCTTTCTTCTTTCTTTCTTTCTTTCTTTCTCTCTTTTTTTTCAATTTTCAATGTATATTTTACGATTAAAAATTAACAGAATTGCAGAGAAAAAGGAAAATACGACCCACAATGAATAATAAAATCAATCAAGGGAAACTGTTTGTAGAATTCTTATACAAAGCCATGAAAATAGTTATTGTAACTACTATTGCATCTTTCATATGCCCTAGAAGTAAGAGGGGAGATTGAAAATGTTATATAGGGACTTGAAAGGCATAAAAGTTGACCAAAATCAGACTGCTGTAGGAGAAAATGACAACATCAAAGATAATAACATACACATGACAACTTGTCAACCTATAATTTTATAAACAACAAAAATATCTTTCAAAAATTAAGGCAAAACTGAGACATTTTCATTCACAAAAAACTAAAATAATTCAATACTAGTAAACCATTACTAAAATGAATATTAAAGGAAGTTCTTTAGATAGAAAGAAAAATATTCCAGATAGAAATCTGGATTTATACAAATGAAAATATGCATCAATGGGGGGTAACTACTGTGGTTGATTTATATACATTTTTTTAAATGTTTACAACAGTGTTATTGATAATCACCAAAACTGGGAGCAACCAAAATGTCCTTCAATTGGTGAATGGATAAAGTGTGCTATTTCTATACAATAGAATATTCTTCAATAGTAAAAAGAATCGAGCTATTGAGTTAAGAAGAGATATGAAGAAAACTGAAATGCTTGTCGTTAAGTGAAAGCAGCCAGTATAAAAAGGCTGCAAATTGCACAGAGTGGACATAAACTTTGTGCGCAATTTACTATATTAAACTATTTTAAATTGCACACAAAGTTTATGTCCACCCTATAAATGATTCCATTTGTATGACACATAAAGTATTATGAAAAACACAAAACTACTGAGATAGCAAAATTATCATTGGTTGTCAGGAGTTAAGAGAAGGGGAGTGGGCAAAGAACAAGTGAATTCCAGGAGGTTTTCAGGACAATAGTATCATTCTGTATGATACCATAAGGATGAATATAAATCCTTATAAAGTTTTTAGATTCATAGAACTATAGTGAACATTAAGTCTACAAATTAAAAAGTCTCTTATAGGAGGTCGAGGAATTTCAGAAAGACTCTGCCAACAAAATCTGTTTTACAAACGTATAGAAAAAATCCCACTGAGGAGATGAGGGGTAAACATGCTGATCTAAGTATCTGTGGAGATCAGTAGAGTCTAGAAGACTAAAGTCAGAAGGAACTGCATGTAAGTACTCTGATTAAGAAAGTTGTTTTCCACAGAAGTTTTGCTAACAGTTCTGACGCTGCTATACTGAAATGGGGTAGTTAAGTAAATGAATGGCAAATGGTGGGAGCCCATTTCTCACCGTTAGAGTGGAAAGTTACAGGTAAGCAAAGGGAAGAGAGTGAATAATAAAAATGGCAATGAATGTCTCCAATATTAGTAGAAACACTTATTCAACTTTTTGTTAGAGTCAGAAACTAGGAGATAGGGCTGAGATCAAAAATAGGGGCTTAGAGATTGTGTGCAGGTGTTAAAGCAACTTTTGAGAAGAAGCTAACTGGGGGGGATGGTAACCACAGGCAACTACTGGCTTCGGCTGGTTTGTCAGCTGCTATCTGTGTCACCTTACATTAATTTTGGCTGATTATAGTATTATTACATTGTAAATTTAAAATTTCTCTGCCTTTGAAATCACCATGAAAGTTCTAAGGCAATCATATAATGTATGAAAATGGCAAGAAATCCAATTCTAGGAGTTACGATTTAAATTCTTAGTAAAAACCTACTCTTCGGCCTTGAATATTCCTCTCCTCAAGTAGTGAGACTCCAAAAACCCAAAAAAGCACTTTCTCCCAGTGCAGCTGCCCTTTTGAGCTTGTCCTCACTCTTTCCTCTCTTGAGAGAGTGTATTTCACGTTCAGTCTTTCAATAAAAAGAAGCTGCTTGCTTGACTTATGTGGTGTGTTCCAAAATTCTTTTCTCCCAGTGATCACCAACCTGGAAAAAGTCTACTCAGAGGCTGCTAACATTACTATAGATGTTTACTGTTGCAGATAGAAATATTTACAAACATACGTATTTGCAGAGGTTAGTATAAACACATATTTTTTGCTCTTTGAATTGACAGGGCTTAAAAGAAATAGCACCCCACTAGCTGTGGTTGCACTTACTACCTGATCTTGATTTCTGATACCCTTTTCTGTAAAGGAAACTAGGGATTTATGAAGAAATGGATGATTATAGGACTGAGCAGAAATTATGCAGGATGAACCTAGAGCATTGTGAAATGCTAGAGAGTAAAAAAATGACCAAAAAACAAACAAAAATCACACACATTGTTGGACTATGTCAAAGGAGCCTAGAAGACAACTAAAAGAGCTCCTAAATGGTCAAAGGTGGAACAATTTGAGCAACAAAATAAATAAGGCAATATTGGATTATAGCTAAAAATATAAAATAAATATCCGTAAGTCCATACAAATGAACATGTGACTATCCAGTTTTCCCAGCACCATTTATTGAACAGCGATTATTTTCCCTGTTATGGTGTTATGATAATGCCATGGCACTCTAACCAGGGTGACAGAAGGGGACTTTGTCTCGAAAAAAGGAAGAAGAAGAAAGAAAGAAAGGACAGAAGGAAGGAAGGAAGAGAGAAAAAAGAAAAAGGAGAAGCCACAACTGATATCATGGAAATACAAAACATCATCTCAGAATAGTGTAACAGATAGAAACATACACTGGGAATATGAGGATAATTTCATCTCTGGGTTCTCTGTTCTCATCGTATTTCTATGCCTCTGTTTTTGTGCCAGTACCATGCTATTTTGGTAACCATAGATTTATAATATAGCTTGAAGTTAGGTAATGTAACTTCCACTTTGATCTTATTACATAAGGTTTGGTTATTTGGGGGTCTTTTCTAGTTTTATATGAAGTGTAGAACTTTTTTCTCTAGATAAAAAAAGTATAGTTTTTAAAAATGGGAATCTGTTAATCACTTTGGAAAGAATAGCCATTTTAATAATATTGATCCTATAGATCCATGAGCATTATATATTTTACTATTTGTTTACATAATCTGTAATTTCTTTCCTCAGTGTTTCATAATTCTCCAAATAGAGGTCTTTTACCTCCTTTGTTAAGTATATTCCTAGTATTTTATTTTCTTTATTGCTATTGGGAAAGGGATTACATCTTTGATTTGATTCTCAGCATGACTATTGTTGGTGTATGTGAAGGCTACAGAAAAAGTTGTCCTGAGAGAAAAACTCATATTCTTAAACACTCACATCTGAAAGACAGAAAGATCACAAATTAACAATCTAATGAATCATCTCAAAGAATTGGAAAAGAAAGAACAAACCTAGCCAAACCCAGCAGAAGAAAAGAAATAACCAAGATCAGAGAAGAACTACATAAAATTGAGAACAAAACAACTATCCAGAAGATTAATGAAGCAAAAAATTCGTTCTTTGAAAAAAATAAACAAAGTTGATAAGGCTTTTGCTACATTAACCAGCAATAGAAAAGTAAAGACTCTAGTAAGTTCTGTTAAAAATGAAAAAGGAGGCCAGGCCTGGTGGCTTACGCCTATAATCCTAGCACTCGAGACCAAGGCAGGTGGATTGCTTGAGTTCACCAATTCAAGACCAGGATGAACAACAGCAAGACCCTGTCTCTATTAAAAACAGAAAAACTATCTGGGCATTGTGGAAGATCCCTATAGTCCCAGCTACTTGGGAGGCTGAGGGAAGAGGATTGCTTGAGCTCAAGAGATTGAAGTTGCTATAAGTTATGGTGATGCCACCACACTCTACCCAGGGTGACAGAGGGAGACTCTGTCTCAGGGAAAAAAAAAGAAATAAAAAGGAATGAAAGGAAGGAAGGAAGGAGATAAAAGGAAGAAGGAGAAGTCATAATTGATATCATGGAAATACAAAACATCATATCAGAATACTGTAAAAATCTCTATGCCCATAAACTCAAAAATGTGAAGGAAATGGACAAATTCCTGGAAACACACAAGCTCCCTTGGCTCAACCAGAAATAAATAGAACTCCTGAACAGACCAATAAAAAACACCAAAATTGAAGCAGCAATAAAAAAATCTTCCAACTAAAAAAAGTCCCAGATGGTTTGACACTAAAATTTTATCAGACTTACAAAGAAGAATTTGTACCTATACTAAAGAAATTATTCCATAAAATTGAGAAAGAAGGAATCCTTCCCAACTTGTTATATGAAGTCAATATTACCCTGATACCAAAGCCAGGAAAGGACTCAACTAAAAAAGACAACTACAGACCAATTTCCTTTATGAATATAGATCTAAAAATTATCAATAAAACTCTCGCAAACTAAATATAGCAGCCCATCAAAAAAATATATATATAACTTACTGTGACCAAGTGGGCCTCATCCCAGAGATACAAGGATGGTTCAACATATGCAAATCTATAAATGTAATTCGCCACATAAATGGATGCAAAAACAAAGCCATATGATCCATGAAATTCAATATCCTTTCATGATGAGAACACTTCACAAAATCCATACAAATGGAACATTCCTCAAAATTATAAAGCCTATATAGGACAAATCTATAGCCAACATCATATTGAACGGGGAAAAATTGAAAGCATTTCTGCTAAGAACTTAAACCAGACAAGGTTTCTTACTTTTACCTCTTTCATACAACATCGTGTTGGAAGTTCTCGCCAGAGCAATTAAGCAAGAGAAGGAAATCAAGGGGGTCCAAATGGGGAAAGAAGAGATCAAACTATTACTCTTCACTGATGATATGATCTTGTATCTAGAAACCCCCCAAATTTCAACTAAGAGACAAAATTTCAAATAAGAGAATTAATAAATTCAGCAAAGTCTCAGGTTACACAACCAACATGATCTGTGTTTTAATATGACTTCAAGGCATAGCTGATGTTTTGTATTTCCATGATTCTGATAACGGCTAAAGTTTGAGTCCAAACTTCTGGGAAATTGATACTAATATCTTCTTTCATACCTCTTCTTACTCCTCCCACCCCCACACACAGACACACACACGTCATGGCTTCTATTGGGCTCTGAGCAAGGTCCATTTAATTACCACCCAGGATATATCCAGTTGGAACCAGGACTCAGGATGTAGCTAAGGTAAGCTTCTTATGAAACCAAGAGCTGATCTGGCTCACATATAATAAATACTGACAAATAGGAAAGCTCTTACTCCTTGTTCATCTATGTTAGTACTAGTGCTACAATACAATGAACAACATTGGCATTCGGAGAGGGTTGATAAAAATTCCATACTTCTGGGTGATCCCTGCTCCCAGGATCTGTGTGATGTTAGAAATATGCCAATAGCGGAGCAGATATAGCACCAAAGTCCTCTACACATATATAATAAGAGACCTAACCCGGTGAGGGAAAGAAAATATGCTGTTCACACCCTATGCTTCCACATAGACCTTGGAACAGCCCACCCAAGTGAAAATTCCAGTGCCCAGAGCAGACACACTTACCCAGGTCTCTGCTTACCACTGGTGCGAAATAAAAAGACCCAATCTCTCTGTAGCAGATTATTGCTGGATCTGTCCTTCCCATGTGAGAAATATGAAGCAGTAGGTCACGCTCACTTAGTAGGTGACAGATCTTCACACCACGGACATGCGTAAAGAGTGTGTTTAGGGAACATCACTTAATGGAAACCAAGGAGGCTGGAAAGCAATAGTCATTATCAATGAGAGCTTACTATGGGCAAGCTACTTGCTTCCATGCTTTCTACATACAGTAAGAACTTCTGTAAGTTGACCACCCAAGGACTGTAATAAACTGTCAACATACAGAACTAGGCCTACTGAACTGATACATACATGTGGCGCACGTCCAGTCTACCAAAATTAGGTAAGGTAAGGAGATGTCAGTGTAGGGAGGTGGTCAGCTATGCAGGTTCAACTGTATTGATTTTTAAAATAAGTATTAAAAATTATTAGGTGAAGTTATTAAATCTACTTTGCAGGATGGGAGATTGATATTAGGAAGGTGGAAATAGTTCCTGCAGAGGGCTGCAAGTGGAGCTATTGAAGAAAATCTAGCAATTTCGGCTTTTAAGGCAAACTGAATGTAATAAAATTACTTTGCAAAATTGTGGAAGCCAAATGACCAAAATAAGAGTTTCTTATTAAGGGCAAGTGTCAGCTTAAAAAATCTGCAGAAAATGGTTTCTAAGTTTGTAGTCAGTGTAGAATAAACTTTTACTTTATTGAAAAGTGTTTCATTGATTTTTATATATTCTTTTGCCTTCCTTCTTTATGCAAAAAGATCACTTATACTCACAGGTATAAATATTCTCTAGTACAATTTCTGTTGTCAGACTCATAAGGAATTCATGAAAAGACAGAAACTCCTTTGAGGGAAGGGTCTCTGTACTCATTTTGGTATTACCCATGTCAAGAATATGCTTAATAATGTGTGTTGAAGTGAGAAGTAACATATTCTAAGAAAATAAGAGTTTCTTATGGAGTCCACCTTCATAGGTAGCTCCAGAAATAATTATTTTCTCTGATGAGCTGAATCCAGCTGCTCCATACTTAAAATGTCAGCTGGAATCGGTGCTAAGGCCCTTCTGTTATAATTAATTGAACACAATGTCTGAGGCCTCAAACTTGCCTAACCTTCAATTCCCTTTATTGCCTTAGTTTTATAGCTTCAAGAACAACTATCTCTATGTGTCCCCGCGCTGGGAGTGCTCTCACATAATTTAGCTCTCCCTTCCCAGAACTAGCAGTGCTGAAAACTGGAAATGATCTTGTCTGGGGCATGTGAATATATGTGGCTCTTGAGAAATCAACCGAGCTGGGAATAACTACTCAGGCCATAACTTTAAATCCACTGTGTGCTAAGAACAACAAGGCTCCTTGGTAGGGTGTAGGCTGTGTGTGCTAACAGAGCCGTTATTTCCCTACATTTTTGACTCTTATCCAAGTAAGCTGACTATACCCTGACTGATATATTATGTTGTCACAAGAAACATGCAACATTACAGTCTGGTACGTCTCTCAGTGTCTTTAGGGTATTCTTTGTTTCTCTACTTCTTGGCTTTTTCCTAGAAGTCAGATGGATAGAAATACTCAGAGCAGAACTCCTTGGGAAATCCCTCCATGACCAGATTTGTGGGAAAGTGGAGGGTAAGTCAGTATTAAAGAAATGGTAATTCTCCTTAGATGTCGTAGAAGGACAGCCAGTCACCTAGAAGCTCAAAAGAATGAGATTGGTCTGAGCCTTCCTAGCTCTGGATCTGGAAATGCAAGGTGTGTTTCTGGTATTTGAACCAGAACCTCTCCTTTTAGGTTTTAGCCACGGCCACCCAATGAAACTTTATATATGTGCAGCTTTCTTTGTTCCTACATAGCTGTAGGGGCACAAAAATGTCTTTTCCTTCTCCCCATCTTAGTTTCACTTCTGGGGCCCCTTAACAAAAGAGATTAACAGCAGAAAACCATCCACATTGATTTAATATTAGCTTTGTGTGGCATGGAAGCCTTCATAAGGAAATAAAGACCCCCCCCAAATAGTAATACCTAGGTGTCTTTAGACTCAGTTTATGGGACAGTAGACAATTGTGGAAGAATGTGAAAGCATAAAAGATATGAGTAAATGGGAAGAAACATGGTACAGTCTCTTTATTCATATTCCTCTCCGAGACTCAGCTGTCCCTTTCATCGGGGTCTCGGGAAGACAGCTCTCATGTGAGGGTACCATAATTTGCTACACTGGAAGATCAGAAAAACTTGCTTGCACCTGCTGTTTCTTAACTTCCTTCTACCTAAAATATTCCATATGCCTCGGTGCCATATTTTGGAGTAGTGTGTCCTGAGCCCTTTGTAGCTTCTCCCTAAAATGTCCTTAAGTTGTGTTTCTAAAAGTTAAGTTGCATGAGGATTTAGAAGAAAATTTTATATGAGACCCTTTGGCCATCATGTCAGATTAAAGATTTCTTCTTAGGCTGGAAGATTAAATATTGCAAGACTTGGCCACACAGTCACTTTTTCCACCCCGCTGTTCATATTATAATGAACTTTCTTTTATTTGCAAGTAGGAAAATGGAAAATTGTTTTCGTAAGAACTTAATCATGGAAGACTTAGTCACAGATTCACACTCAAAATATGCATTCTGTTCATGCAAATAATTTCATCTAGTCTTTCTCGGTGTCTTAAAAAGGCAAACCCTCTGCTACATGTTCAAGCACGAAGCTGACATGAATTCCGAGTTAACAGAAAAGGCAAATGCTAATGCTGGGCTGGTATGTTACAGACCTGCTTTCAAAGGCCAGAGGAAAAAAATTCAAAGGCCAGAGGAAAAATATTACCAGCTAGAAATTCTAAAGAAATTTAGAAACGATTAGGTGACTGCAACTGTTAACTACACACCACCCCCAGTGCCAAACTGCTTATAAGAATACAGAAATGATTTAGCTGACACTTCTCGCTCCCTCTCCCCCTGTAGTCAATCCTTCAGAATGTTCTATATTGTGGTGTTTTTCTTTGCAGTCACAATGCCACCACCAAACATGCCTCACCATCTCTTGCGCTGTCTCGGCAACCTGCTTTCTGGTCCCTGTTTCCTGCCAGGTCTAGTCCAGCTTCTTTCATGAAGTTGATAGTAATTTCTCCAAGTATAAAAAAGAAAATGAACGTGTGACTTCTCTTAGTAAGCTCTCATCAGTGCCTACTGTGCACCTACATTTGAGGAACTTGCATCTTAAGACACAAAGTGGTTCCCAGACTGTGGTGTGAACTAAAATAAAATCTTAAGAACCCCCTTGACCGAATGAACCCTTTATTGGCAAGAGGACTCACCCCGCCAAAAAAATCTTATAGCTGAGTTGCCGGCCATGAGGAGAAAAAAGGTCAAACACTTTTGAAGTTATTCTTCCCTTTTGAAATTATTCTTTGTAACAATAAGACACAAAATCCTTAACAAGCCTAAAGCCACACAAGGCACAGGTTAAATCACACCTGGCTGGTCATTAATTTACCTACCAGATCACTTGAATCTTCTTATATGTCCACTCTATGTGTGGTGGCTTGGATCTGATTAACAATCCTCCTTATCTTAAAATGTTTCAAGCCTTTACACAAAGCTTCAATTCTTTAACCAATTAGAAATCAAGTATCTTTAAAACAACCAATAACCTGTAATCCCGCCAATTTGAGATGCTCTGCCTTTTGGGGCCAAACCAATATACACGTATTATTGATTAAAGATTTTATGTGTAATTTCTGTATCCTTAAAAGCTATAAACCAAACAGTAACCCTGCCATGGTGGTGGGCCACTTGCTCAATGCTACTTGGGCATGGCAGTCTAAGCCATGGTAACACACATTTGGCTCAAAATAAAGCTTTTAAAATTATTTTTACACAGTTAAGCTTCTTTTCCTTTGACAATGAGTAAGAGCCTAGGATGACTTCCTGGAGGGTCAGCTCAGTTAAAAATTAGAACAGATATATATTATTCGCCTCTTGTGGACCAAGCACAATAAACTTTACTCAATAAATTGCAGTCTCATATGTTATTACATTAAAAGCCTTACTATGAAATCTTAAGATAAAACAGATGATTCTGTTGCAGGAAGACGAGGCCTGATGGGAGAGAACGAGCACCCAAACACCATGTTTCTGAGAGGAAGTGTTTTATTTCAGCCTCGGGAGCTTACGGTATAGAAGAATTTGAAATGACCGCACTCCCCGACTAGCTCAGTCTTTCCTTTTTTATCTCTATTCAAAAAGTTCCAACCCATACGTACCTTTCTCATTAGTCAGTTTAAATCAAGCGGGAGATGCTGTTCCAGCCCCGACAGAACTACAGGATTTCACAGAAGTGGAAATTTCTAGGTTCCAGGAAGTCAATTCTACAAATTCCCAAGAGCTGAGTCTCCATGGAGAGGACCCCGCAGGTGTACCCTTGTGGTCTCCTTGAGAAGACCTGTTCTCCCAGACCTCCCCCTTCTCGGGTATCCTCTCTCAATTCCAGATAAAGTTGACTTTTCTCACTGAGAACCTATAGGTCCTACTCTTTGGCCCCCTCAAGCATTTGGCATACACTCTCTGAATTAAAAGGAGTACTTTAGAAATCACAAAAACTCAATTTCCTTTACTGGGGGCCTCAAAGTTCTTCAAAATAAGATTCTAAATTAGCTTTGCATTGCCAGCAGCTTTGCACTGTCGTTCAGAGGCTACAGAGACCTTCAAATGTCCAGCCCCCACAGAGGTTGTGAAATCTTTTTTAAATGTCCTTTGCCTTCTACTTTCTTATCCAACTCATTCTTCAACATTCACTTAAATATCACTTCTGTAGGAACTTTCTCTGATTCTCTCAAATTCAGTGCTTGCTTTTGTCCTATAGTCAGATGATTAGCATCACAATTTTTCTGTAAATCCATGTCAGAAAAAATTATGGCAGACCTAACATGGGGAAGGGGGGGCCACTGGCTTCCTTCACAGCACACCCATCTACATGGTCTGTGCCTGTCATTGTCTTTGAGCTCCTTAAACACGCAGGATAAGGCAAATGATTGTTTTCAGTTTCAATAGAAACAAGTTGGGTCCTAGTGGGAGGTAGGTCAGAGAATTCCTCTGTGGGCACCTCTTACACAGAAAGGTGGGGAAGGGTTGGGGTACTATTTTCTAGGTTTCAGTGCTGTTGTTATGGGAGGGGGTTCTGATACCTATAAGCTACCAAGGGAACAGAAATTCTAGTTTCTACAGATTTCCTTGGGAGAAAAAGAGAGCTAAGACCCTGGAAAGGAGGAGGTCAAAGAGTGACATTGTTCTAAGGCTGCTTCTAGGCTTTTCAGTGTCCTTTAGCTCAAGGTACTCGAGAAAAGACACTAAGAAAGGAGATTCACGTGGGGGGAGGGGATAAGAAGAAAGCCTGGTCCGGGAAGCAGGAAGGCTGGAGGGCCAATGAGAATGTGGGTATGAAGTAACCTCGGTAACCAATGACCAATAGAAAGACACAATCAGTGACCAATAGAAAAGGACATCTCTGCCTGGAGGAGTAGAGAGGCCAATAAAAGACTTGCCGCCAATTTCAAATGGAGATTTGAAAGGTGGGGTCTCTTTCACCTTTTCTGTACAGAGGGACCCACGTCCAGCTCTCTTTGGAAATGCTCAAAATAGTCTCTTTATTCTTCTTAAATAAAATCTTTGTTACACTGAAACTTGTGCAGGTTACATTTACTTCCTATTCACACTACCTGTGCACTTCGGTTTTATATAGGTTTCCACTCACTTTTGCTTTCATTTAGGCAGTGCTTCTGTTGAAATTTCTAGCTCAGTTAAATAATCCAAATAGGTCAACTGAGTTTGGGGAACTTACACCACCAACCCCTATAGTAGTCAATATACCCAAGTGTCATATTTTGGGGTATCATTTTCTGCACCCTTCCAATATGTCTTAAATTTTTCATGGAACTCAGCACAGTATTCATATTTACTGAATGACTGCTGTTGAATTAAGTCATTACAAACTTGTAATTACAAGTTTGCATACTATTTTTATGTGAAATATATTAACTTAAATGTCAGAACTAAAAACATCAGGGATATTTTATCTTATTTTCTATTTTTTTCTTAAAGTAGAGATAATAAATCACTCATTTTCCTGTGAATCCTTTCTTTAAGAACACATACATACTCATAAACAAAGGAGATTTTATTTTCCCAAATCTACTAGATATATTGTTTTATTTCTTTCTAACTTTTAAAATCATTATGCAACTTGCAGCATAGTACACATACTTACAGATGAAAAAATAAGATTTTGAGAAGTAACTTTCCCAGTTTGCTCAATAAGTGAGTGACAGTCCCAGATCTCAAATGCAGGTCCATCTGACCCTAAAACCTGTCCAACACTCATTATGTTGCATCGTGTTGAGATTCCTACATACTTGTGTATAACACATGTAAAGGAAATAGCCTTTAGGCTAAAGGCTCAGGTAAATCTCTTAAAAAAAAGAAAAAACAAAACAGGCAGTGAGTGACAAAAGAAAAACATCAATGTAGTAATGCTTCCCAGGGCTCACAGTGATGTTATGTGGACATGAAGTGATTAAATACCTGAGTCCTACAAGAAAGGCTGAATTCACTCAGGGAGGACAGAACTAATGTCTTGGGCACAGCCTTGGCTAACGGCCAAGTCGCATTTATTCTAACACAATGGATACATTGAAAACCATGTCTAAATGTCTAATTGGAAGCACTGAGTTAAGTAACAATGTGTAAGATGGAGGCTGGCTATCTCAGAATGATGACTGGGCAAATGGTGTTAGTATTGGTAACCTCTCAAGCAAGGTGGCTGAGGCTACTGAATTGCTGTGCTCAAATTATTGCACAGTTCAAATTATTGCAACCATGTCTATCTCTGGTTATAAGCCTGTTGAAGTTTGTCTACCGAGACATTTAACATTCTTTCTGAGAAGCTACTTCACAATAAACTCAGCTGGAAATTTTATTTATGGTTTTATACATGTGTGGATGAATAACAGAGCACTGATTTATATACACAGTTGTGATTGGCACACTTAAAGACAGTGGAAGATAACCCCTGCCTATGAACATTACATACTCCAGAGGGTGATATAAGGCAGACTCCACTGACACATTGAAGCCCATCTATCCATATTTGGCTTCCTCAGCAACTGAGAATGAACTTCAATCACCCAGTGAATATTTAGACACAGCAAATAAAATTCAGATCCCATTCTGGTGGTCGTAATTCCAATCTAAGTAACCCCAGTGGCGTTTTCTCCTGGGGTTACATGAGATGTGACGAGGTTCTCAGGCAAAAGACAAACCCATTGGAAACCGCCTCTTCTACTTAACTCAAAATGAAAAGTTTGCATAGTTAGACAAGTAGGACGGTCTGTACCTCTGGACTGTGTGTCAAGCTGTCCTGAGAATGTATGTTCAACTAATTCCTTCTGGTGAGCAAACAGAAATGTGTTTATCTAAGGGACTGTGCAGGTGAAGTAGAGACAAAGAATTTTTATTTCACTTCACAAATATTGCCGATGTCTTGCAATATTTTCTTACAACATTATAATATATATAAAATACTATCATAATGTAATTTAAATGTATTTGCTTAAAATATTCTGTAAAATTATTGAGTTATACTACTCTATGCAATTGGACTCACTTTTTCCCATGCTGGGCAGGCCATTACTCTGTCTAAATTTCTTTTAAAATTCTTGGTTAACTCTCCCTTGACTATGGGGGAAAAAAAATCTTTACTTTTAAAATATATTTATTTTTAGAGAAACATACAAATCTTACCAGATTTCCAATTTTAAGAATGTGGTGTATAGATAGTTCCACCTTTTGAATATCTCTTAAAGACGACGCATAGAACCCAGAGAACAAAAAGCACATACACATATAGCACAGATATAAATTACGTAAAGAAGGTTGTAGAATAAACAAAATTGAGTCTTCACATTATAGCCAAGAGTAAATCCATGAATTTAAAAGCTGACAAATCAGACAATTAAGGTTTATCTTTTTATTGTCATAAAGATAAATACGATAAGAATCAAGGAGATAATATAAATACTATGTTGACAGGGGTGAGAAGACAGGAAAGGAGAAGAATGAAAGGCTGTGGGATTTATAAATTCCTCAGGTCCCCACAAGTCGGTTAATACTATCCTCATAAATGAAAAGTGAAATATATTACCATTATATGAAAGTGTATTAAATTCCATTTAGAGAGATAATGGCTAAAATTTCTAAAACCTATGGCTCAGTGAGTAGGGTGCTGGTCCCATATACCAAGGGTGATGAGTTCAAACCCAGCCCTGGTCAAACTGCAACAACAACAAAATAAATAAATAAATACTAAAAATAGAAAGCAAACCTTCCAAATCATTATAAGGCCAATCATACAAAGCACAAAGAAAGTGACTAAGAAGAGTGTAAGAATTTAAATAGTGGAAAAAGCATTTTAGGAAATGAAGAAGAAAGAAAAATGGTAGCCACGATGTCAGGCAAGTAGAATTCAGAGTAAAAATCTTGAACAAGACAAAATGGGACATGTTTTATAGTAATAATAGGCACCATTTATAAAGCCCATCTAATTTTCATTAGCATCTAAACACCAATTATCTGAAATCTAAATCGTGAAGCAAACAAGAGAGAGGGGGAGATACAGAGACAGAGAGATGGAAACTGAGCCGGGGAGAAAAATAGACTGAACATGCTAAGAGCGGGAGACTTTGGCTTCTTAATTTTGACAAGTCAAGTGATGAACAAATGAAGATGGAGAAGATCTAAGAAACAGAATAAGTTTGGTTTTAAAATCACATATGTGTATATAATTGTATATCCTAAAAGCAGAGAATATATATTTTTTCAAGTTGTCTAGGAACATTAACACATATTGACCAATTATTAGGTCACAAAGGAGATCTTAGTAAATTCCAGACACTTACGGGACACACAGCATTCTCGGATACTCATTCAATGGACAGGATAATAATAAAAAGTAGGAAAGAAAACCTTATCTAATAAACAACTCCTAACAAAGATGTAAACAAGATTGAAATCACATGTAAACAAATCAGAGATAAGAATGCCCTGGAAGCGGTGCTGACAGAAAAAGCCTTAAGTAATTACATTAATAAATGGGAAAATTAAGAATTAATAGATGGGGCAGTGCCTATGGCTCATCAAGTAGGGCACTGGCCCCATATACCAAAGGTGGCGGGTTCAAACCCAACCTTGGCCGAACTGCAAAACAGAAAAATAGCCAGGCGTTGTGGTTGGCACCTGTAGTCCCAGCTACTTAGGAGACTGAAGCATGAGAATTGCCTAAGCCCAAGAGGTGGAGGTTGTTGTGAGCTGTGTGATGCCACGGCTCTCTACCAAGGGCAATAAAGTGAGACTCTGTCTCTACAAAAGAAAAAAAAATTAATAGATGAAGCATACAATTAAAAGATTTGGAAGAAGATGAAAAATAAAAACACGAGAGAACAAAGAAGTTTTAAGAAGTAAAAATGGGCATTAATGATTAAGAAAATAGAAAAATGGTAGAACTTTTTACAACCAAAAGTTATCTTTGTGAAAAATAACTCTCCATATAGTAGAAAAATTAATAGTTAATCCAGAAAAGAGGAATAAAAATTAAAAAACAAAAAATGAGAATCAGAGTAGCCACAGGTGCAGAAGAATTAAAGAAATATAAATGAAAGCTTAGTTCAACTCGAGAAAATAAATTTGAAAATCAGGATAAAATAGATGATATTTTAGGAAAATATAACAATTTGAAACTGATACAAAAGAACCAGTTTCCAAAGAAGAAATAATATTAGCAACAAGGGAGCTACTCACTTCACCTAAAGCATCAGAGCTAGAGAGTTTGCTAAAAGAATCATATAAACCTTTAAAGAACAGGGTGAAAAACTCAGCCACATACAAACCATTATAGAACACGGCCAAAGAAAAAGAAAGGCCAGGTATGCGCTCACACTTGCAATTCCAGCCCTTTGGGAGACTGAGGCAAGAGGATTGCTTGAGGCCATGCGTTCCAGACCAACCTGAGCAACATAGACAAACCCCGCCTCTACAAAAATATTTGAGAATTAGCCCATCATGGTGGCATGCAACTGCATCTCAGCTACTCGGGAGGCTGAGACGGCAGAACCCCGTGAGCTCAGGAGCTGGAAGCTGCAGTGACAGAGCTATGATCCCACCACGGCACTCCAGCCTGGGCAGCACAATCAGATGCTGCCTCAAAAATACCCTGAAAACAAAGCAGTTTCTGGTCTTTTTATGAAACCAGCATATTGTTTTTGTTTTGTTTTGTTTTGTTTTTTGAGACAGAGTCTCACTATGTCACCCTGAGTAGAGTGCTATGGTGTCACAGCTCACAGCAACCTCTAACTTTTGGGCTTACCTGATCCTCTTGCCTCAGCCTCCCAAGTAGATGGGACTACAGGTGCCTGCCACAACGCCAGCTATTTTTTTGTTGCAGTTGTCATTGTCGTTTTAGCAGGCCCAGGCCGGATTCGAACCTGCCTGCCTCGGAATATGTGGCCAGCGCCCTACCCACTGAGCTACAGGTGCCACGCAAAAACCAGTATATTATTAATCCCCAAATTCAATAAAAGTAAAATATGGAAAAGATTTCTGAATATTAACTTAAAATTTTGAAATGTGAGCAAAGAGAATAACATCTGACCAAGAGAAATTCATAAAAAGATTTTTACTCTTACTCAGTGTAAGGAAATCTATTAATATGATCATCTCTATAGATACTGGGGAGACTTTTTTTCCATTTTAGAATTTATACTTGATTTAAAAAAAAGTAGTCAAGTAGGCTCGGTGCCCATAGCTCAGTGAGTAGGACACTGGCCACATAAACCCAGGCTGGCAGATTTGAGCCCAGCCTGGGACCTGCTAAACAACAATGACAACTACAGCCAAAAAACAGGTGGATGTTGTGACAAGTGCCAAAGTCCCAGCTACTCAGGAGGGTGAAGCAAGAGAATGGCTTAAGCTCAAGAGTTTGAGGTTGCTGTGAGCTGTGACTCCACAGCACTCTACTGAGGGAGACATAGTGAGACTGTGTCTCAAAAAAAAAAAAAAGTATTTAAGTAAAGTAGGAATAGAAGCAAACTACTTTAACATAATATAATGTATGATTTATATCTAACTACTTTAATATAATGGAACAGGTGCTTTGACTTCATCCAAAGTCATTAGATGCCTTTCTAAGGTGATCAAGAATAAAACAAGGATTTTACCAGCAGTACTATTACATAATATTGTTTGGAAACAGTAGCTGATTTAATTGACAAGAGAAAAGAGAGGAAAAACTAGGGAGGAGGAGGTGCGAATTATCATTGTTTGTAATTAACATAGTGCAATAACTAAGAAACAGCAAATCTGCAACCTTAAAATCAGAGAATTCAGAAAAGTTTCTGAGTACAAAATGAACATATAAATCAATAATTTTCTTACAACCAAATAATATCCAGTAGCAATGATAATGAAAGAAAAATCTCAGTCTTAATAGCCATGTAGTGTATAAAATACTTGGAAATAAGCCCAAGAAAAAAAATAAGCAATATTTAGATCGTTTTTAAATCTCCCTAAATACATCCAATTTACACAAAAGATTTGTGGGCGTGTATCTATAAAATGTTGGAGTCATTCAGAAAGTTCTTGAGTGTGAGACTGGTTAAATAAATTACAAAAATATACACGATAGATTATACATTTTAAGGCGTTGTGATTGCTGATGCATTTGCCCTTATTCTAACAGTTTTCTTTCCATGCTTTTCTTGATGCTCTTTTTTATCCCTTCGTTGCTCTTTTATGATTTCCCCGCTTCTCTGTGAGCTTGGAATTGTCCATTCTGCTTTGGCCTTTTGGGCGGTTTCCCTTAAAATCTCAATCATTTAAAAATTATCTCTACCCCGTCTCAACATGCAAGTATTTCAGTGCACAGGAGGTGATCATCACGGCTGCCCTTCTTCCTCCCTAGCTGTGAATCAGACTGTTCCCGAGGCCTGTTCTCAGGGTGGTCATTCTCCCTTGTAGCCCACGCTCATTTCACCTGTTTTTTCTTGTGTGGTTGTGATGTTGTGAGCGAACCTTCTGCAGGGGTTGCTTGTGCGCACTGGGGCCGGACTGCATTCTCAGAAGGCAGTTTTGCTGTTGTTTCTTTCTGCCAGGGCCCCCACATTTCACTTGGCTCAGGCAGATTCAACGTCAGTGTTCGGCCAGAAGGTTCTAGCACTATCCAGGCTGACTGCAGCTGGGGCCAGGCAATCAACGTGGGACCGGCTGGCTTTGCGTTTCATGCTGGTGTCATTTTCCTTTGTGGCTTGTGGTGCCAGGTGGATAGCAAGATCACTTTGCTGCTGTCCTGGGCTGACACATGAATTTTTTCCAGTTTCTTTTAAATAAAACCAAAGAAATCTTGTGAGGCCCCACATCTATGCAGAGTTTCCCGCTTCAGTTTTCTTTCTGAGATTGATCTGTCAGCCTTAATAAAACTCTAACTCCAGGCCACAAAATACATCTCCTTCCAATATCGCTTTAGACTGTATGAGACTCACAAACAAACGCACATGCGCACAGGCACGCTCAGGCACACGCGTGCATGTACAAACTTTGGATATTAGTTCTTTGTGATTTTTAACAGTTTCAAAGTGTTAATATTTTGGTTGCTATGTCATCGCTCCCTGATGATGGTACATTTCCTTCTCTGTCTAATAGATACATTTTTAAAATGCGAGTCCCTCTTTGGTGAAGTTTACTTACCGTGGAGCCCCGTGAACTTGGAGGTATTAGAGCAATCCTGTGTATTTTTGCACTTATTTCTTCTTGAGCCCTAAGATCCAAACCAGATAAGCTTCATTGGCCATTTCCAGCTCCCGCACCACGACTGGGGTAGAAATTCACATCTCGCTCCTGCCTGTGTTACTGACCTGGGGTTTAATTTCCCTCTGCGCCTCCGTCTGCCTTCTGTGGTCTCTGACCATATCCAATTCCTTAGACAGGAAGCAGAATTTTCTAGCTCCAGTAGCATGGAAGGTGCGTTCCCTGGAGCCTGCCAGCTTTACTCAGGGCACTCTGACTTTCCCCTATCCCATTTCACCCTGAGTCCGCTTCTGTCCCAGCTCAGACCTCCAAACTCCACCCCTCCAAGGCCTTGCTCCAGATCCGATTTCTCTGAAGCTATTCAGTTTCCATTCACTCTTCGTGTCTGTATTAACAAGATTTTTTTTTCCTTTGTAAAACCTAACTCTCTATTTAAAATGAGTGTTTTATTATATTTCATCGAACATTTCCATGAGTTTGGAGCCGGGTGCGCAACTATAGGACGAATGCCTCCCACAGTGTCTGAAAATAGTTCCGAAGATAAAAATCCTCCAAGATCAGGAAGTGGTTACACTCTGTAGGACAGAAGTTTGGATACGTTTTTCTGAAATCTAATTTTTAATCATAAAAGACAAAAATGGAGAGGAAGGAACCAAAGAATGAATATCTTACGATCTGAGGCAGTCCGTGGCTTCCTTCTTGGCCGAATTTTGGCACAGGGTAAACCTGGACTCTGTGTCATTTGCGAATTTATATTGAAAAAAATGTATTTAGGGGCGGCGCCTGTGGCTCAAAGGAGTAGGGCGGCAGCCCCATGTGCCGAAGGTGCCGGGTTCAAACCCAGCCCTGGCCACAAATTGCAAAAAAAAAAAAAAAGATGCATTTAGGACCTACTATGTGCCAGGACCTGTTTTAATCCCACTAGGGTCAGAATATTTAAGTAGCTTGTTAAATATCCTATACTGGATAAGTATTTGTGCAGGGATTCAACACCAGGCATACACAGGGCCCCGTTTTTCATATTAATGTTTATTCTCAGTGCTGGAGACGCAACTGTATTCTGGGACTCAAACAATATAAAAGTTATAAATACCGACTGGAATGATAACTTTTTCATAGGCTTTTTTCATTGAATACATCGGTCCCTAAGTCACTGTTGTGCAATTGGGGGCACGAGGGGCCCAGAGGGGTGAAGAAACTGCCCCCAGACTCTCATCATGAAGGATAAGAGAGAACTGTATTTTGCCTAAAAATGAGTATGATTTTATTCAACTTTGAAAAACAACCCATTGTCTCTCATACTTCTCTTTCAGAAAAAGATCAGCATAACAAATTTTTATGGGTTTTTTGTTCTGTTTTCCTTTACAATTTTTCTTTTTCAAGTCTCAATTTTGTCGCTACTGTGATTGGAAGTGGATTTTCTCACAGTTCTCTCAGGGTTGGGATGAGTAGAGAAGAGTGCTCCAGGGACGGGCTGGCTGGTTTCCAGGAGCACTCAAGAAGGTCCTGAGCAGAGGGGAAGCTGTCCAGCTTCAGTGTGGGAACCGTGGGGTAAACAGACAGATCAGAGGGGTGCACAGACAGAGCCCTTCCTGATGGACCCTCACAGCCCTGTGTTTCTGCTTTGCAAAAAGGCAACAGCCTTGCACAAAGTTAAACGCTGGCAGGGCCCTCCCTTGTCCCCTAAAATCCAGCACATAAATTTTTCAAGGCCCATAGACAGGGCCAAGCTTGTCAATACTTAAGCATTTAATCTTATCTTGTATCTAAACTAATGTTTTTCCTGTGAGTCTTTCTTCCTGTATCTGGTTTCCTTTGCATGTTTTGTTGCTTAATTGCAATGGCTTGTCCTCCCTACCCTGTCCTTTTTTTTAAAACCATAAAGATATTGGTAAGATTGGGGGAAATGTTCAAAAAGAAACAACTAAGATAACTGAGGGTGTGGACTTATTTATGTGAGAAAACAAGAGATTGCCAGGAGTCCCAATCTTTAATGCTCCCCCAGAAAGCTCCCTACTCTCTGGAGAAATTCAAGAAATGAAACAAGAATAAATAAACCAATGGTGTCTTGGGTTTTTTTAGATTAAAGAGAGATTAAACGTGTCTGATTTTCAGCAATGCTTCTAGCTTATGTTTGAATCCTTTTCTTTCTCTATTATTTCTTTTCTTGTTTTAAATTTTTTTATTAAATGATAGCTGTGTACATTAATGCAATCAAGGGGTACAATGTGCTGGTTTCATATACAATTTGAAATATTTTCATCAAACTGGTTAACATAACCTTCGTGGCATTTTCTTAGTTATCGTATTCAGACATTTATATTCTGCATTCAGTAAGTTTCAACCTGTACCCTTCTAAGATGCACCCTAGGTGTGGTCCCACCTGTTACCCTCCCTCTGCCCATACTTCCCTCTCCCCTCCCCTCCCTTGCCCACTTCCCCATATTCTTGTGCTATAATTGGGTTATAGCCTTCATATGAAAGCTATAAATTAGTTTTATAGTAGGGCTGAGTACATTGGATACTTTTTCTTCCATTCTTGAGATACTTTGCTAAGAAGGGTATTTTCCAGCTCTATCCATGCATTATTCCTTTTCTTCTAAGAACACAAGCTTGTCTGATCTATGCAAGACATGGGCTACTTTGTGACCCCCCCCACCCTTCAGCCTACAGGAAGTTTATGATAATGAGCATTTCTGTGGACGGCACTCAGAAATGGTGAAGACATTTGAAGATCTCCTGGTCCATAGGCCAGCTGGGAGCTCTAAAGTGTCCTTCAGTCTTTTGGAGTGAAGACTTGTCCTTTATAAAATGTCCAAATATTGTTTTATTTAGCACAAGACTTGGTCATGGGGACTCTCATCTGTCATGTAGAGCCTCAGGTGGGACCCTGAACTTTCAGAGGGATTTCCCCTAGGCTACTACTAAGGAAGCAGCAAAACTGAAAGACGAGCTCGGGTCTCTTAACTCCAAATTCAAACTTAACTTTTGATCGCAAGGGAAAAGAATTTAATCTTTCTAGAAATTCATGCTGCTGAATCCAGTTGTATAGAATGTGCACTGCACAAAAGCCCCCAGTTAAGGAGATGAATCAGGTGGAAATGCGTTTCATACTCTCCTTTCT
This sequence comes from Arctocebus calabarensis, assembly GCA_963573935.1. Classification (NCBI taxonomy): domain Eukaryota; kingdom Metazoa; phylum Chordata; class Mammalia; order Primates; family Lorisidae; genus Arctocebus; species Arctocebus calabarensis. Next base: position 56,489 of record CAUYON010043487.1, on the reverse strand, counting down.
AAGCCTTGTGCCAGAAGACTGTATTTTATCACAGAAAAAGGTGACTGTTTCTTTTCACAATGGGCCCAGAGCTGGCTTTTGTGCATTTTTCTCATCAAAGGGGCTGTATAGGCTCAGCACCCATGGCTCACAGGCTAGGGTGCCAGCCACATACACTGGAAAGTGGGGGGTTCAAATCCAGCCTGGGTTCTATCAAACAACAATGACAACTACAACCAAAAAGTAGCTGAGTGTTGTGATGTGTGCCTGTAGTCCCAGCTACTTGGGAGGCTGAGGCAAGAGAACTGCTTAAGCCCAAGAGTTTGAGGTTGCTGTAAGCTGTGACACCACAGCTCTCTACTCAAGGAGACACAGTGAGACTCTGTCTCAGGGGAAGAGAAGGGGGAGGGGCTGTATAGCTGAGCAAATCTGTGTTGGCAGCCTTTAGAGAAGCTCCACCTGGGGAGGAACTGTGAGGGTGGGTGTGGCAATTCCAGTCAATGATGCAACACTAGACTCAATGGATCACATTCACTGGATTTTCATTATTATTCTTTTTTTATTAAATCATAGCTGTGTACATTAATGCAATCATGGGGTACAATGTGCTGGTTTTATATACAATTTGAAATATTTTCATCAAACTGGTTAACATAGCCTTCATGGCATTTTCTTAGTTATTGTGTCAAGACATTTACATTCTACATTTAGTAAGTTTCACCTGTACCCTTCTAAGATGCATCTTAAGTGTGGTCCCACCAATTCCCCTCCCTCCCCCTAGCGCCCCCCCTCCCCTTCCCTCTGTTTCCTCTTTCCCCATATTCTTGTGCTATATTTGGGTTATAGCTTTCATATGATTTTAAAACTCTACTTTAGGTATAAGTATTTCTTAATATCTCTGGAGGCCAGGGCTGCTTGCAGCTAATGGTTTGTAGACCATGCCATTCCCACCACCCCGCCTTATCCTTCTCTTACCCTTCCCAGTTGTGCAAGCTCTGTGAGGCTGGTTGGCCATTTAAGTTTTTTCCCTGCTGGCCACCTTGGCAGCTCATGCTGGTAACACTAGCACTCAGGGAGGCTGAGGTGGTTGGATCCCCTGAGCTCAGGAATTTGAAATCAGCCTGAGCAAGAGCGAAAGCCCATCACTACTAAAAATAGAAACAAAACAAAAGACTAGTCAGGCGTTAAGGTGGTGCCTGTAATCCCATCTGCTCTCGAGGCTGAGGGAAGAGGATCTCTTCAGCCCAAGAGTTTGAGATTGCTGTGAGCTATGATGATGCCATAGCACTCTACCAAGGAAGACAGAGTGAGATTTTGCCTCAAAAATAGAATTTTTTTCACTGCTTAGTAATACTTAATCTGGGCTTTTCCTTTCCATTCCTTTTTGGGAAGCTAAGCTCTGTATTTGGGAAACCAGGATCTGTTTTCACAAATTACTAATTATCTAACAGATAAATCCATGTTAAAGAAACAATAGATAATAATCAAGTAAGATGTTATCTTTTCCCCAGTTAAATCATTTCAGATAGAGTCAATTTTGAAGCACAAACACTTAATAGTTAGGGCCTAACCTAAGAAAAAGAATCTGTGATGCTGGGAATACAGGTGTCACTAGAGATGTGTGGTGGGCAGCCTGGAAAATGGTCCTAAGGATTCATGTCTCCTGGTACTTGTACCCCTGTGTGACCCCCTTCCCCTAGCATGCAGACTGGACCCAGAGACTTCTGATAAACAGAATACAACAGACGTGACGAGATGTTACATTTGAGAATAAGTTATGAAGGCTGGTATTTCCTTTCTAGCTTGGCTTGGTTGCTTGCCCTGCTGGAGAGGGCCACCTATCAAGAATGGAGGACTGCCTCTGACCGACAGCCAGTGAGAAGCTGAAATCCTCAGTCTAACAGCCTACAGGGAGCAGGATCTGACCTACAGCCTCATGAGTGGGTGCCAAGATCAACTCAGACCTGGTAAAGACTCAGTGCAGCTTTCGGAGGGAACCTCAAGCCAAGGATTCAGCTAAGCCTTGCTTGATTCTGGACCCATGAAATTATGAGATAATCAATAGAAGTTGCCTCTAAGTTTGGGGGGTAATTTATAATACAGCAATAGATAACTAGCATAGTGAGTTCATAGGGAATACTTGGAGAAACAGTTTTCCAACACCCTAGCATTTATAAAGGTATTGTCTGAGGGGTAACCAAATTCTTACTTCAGATTGGGAACTTGCAGATAGCTCTTCCAAAGCACAATTGAGATTAGAATTTAAATTAAAGCATATTTACAATGATGTAATCAAGATTACTTGAAATAGTAAGACTCTTACTTCAGAACCATTGGTGAAGGTTAAGATTATTGCTAATGGAAGGAAGATAAATTTTGTGGAAAGAACAGAGAACTAATCATGTGTTTGTGGGAAAATCACTTTAAGCTTTAGACACTTCACTCTTTCTGTCTATTAATACAAAATGGTGGCAATCAGATTAAAATATCTCTAAGGTTCCTTGTGGGCTTAAATTCTATGAACAAATCTTTAGCTGTTTTTAGAGTTACCGCACCAAAAATTAAAAATAGCTCTCTACCAAAAAAGTGATTTTCTGTTCACATTTCCCTATGAACCATTTATTACTCTTAGGAATCCCGAGGCTCCTGGCTGACATTACCAGATGCAAATATCAAAATTCACAAATTGAATATATGAGGTATGAGATGATCAAAACCAGGTCACTCTAGAAGGAGATTATTCTGAATAAGACTTAGATAAAACACACACACAGAGGAGAAAATCCTTGTGACTTTGGAGAGTGCCAAGAATGCTTAGACAAGAAGCATGAATCAGAAAATAATAAAAAATTCATAAATTAGACTATAAAAATAAAAAAGGCTGATCCTCAAAGGATAGAACCAAGAAATGAAAAACTTAGCTACAGAACAGGAAATGATATTTATCATATATATTTCTGACAAAGGACTGATGTCCAGAGTACATGGGAACTCTCACAACTCAGACATAAGAAGACTTAACAGCCCAGTGAAAAATGAGTAAAAGGTTTGAACAAACACTTTTCTAAAGAAAATGTACTAGTGGCATCTGAGCCAATGAAAAGATGTCCAACATTAAGTACTCATGGGAAATGCAAATTAAATTCACATGAAATGTCACTTCATACTCATTAGAATGTCTGCAATTAAAAAGACTAGAAATACAACAAATGAAGATAAAGACTTAGAGCAAATGAAGCTCACATTTCACTGCTGGGAATGTAATATTATATAGCCACTTTGGAATTCTCTTTGGCAGATGCTCAAAAAAGTAAAACACATACTTACCCTTTGGCTCAGAAAGCTCACTTTTAGGTAATTAACCAATAAAAAGAAAAACATCTTTACGTGAAACTTTATTCACTGTAGATTGACTCCGACATGTGTGCCTCAAATGGTGAATGGCTGACAAGACGTGGAATACCCATACAACAGAATGCTACTCAGGCATAAAAAGGTCAAACTATGACTATATCCAAAAATGTGGATGAACCTAAAATCTTTAAGTTCAGTGAAAGAAATCAGAAACAGTGTTCACAGTGCATAATTCTATTAATATAAAACTGTTGTGAATGAGCGCGGCGAGGGGGAACAAACCAGAGTGGAATGAGTGGGTAAAGAGGAAAATACAGCACGAGAGCAGGCCCAGTGACAAAACATGGGATTGGGAGGGCTGACTGAGCTGAGAGCTGCAGCCAGCCCCAAAGCACAAAATCAGCTTTGTTTTATAGTATCTGTACAGGGCTGTCCAGGGGAAGGAGCATGGACACTATGGGGGAATAGCATCAACAAAAGACATAATTTGGGACTTAATAGTACAATAGGAAAATGTAAGTGACTTTCATAAAAACAAATCATCTTATTAATGGTTTCTACTCAACTCTGTTAACATATGACAAGTGGTAAGATGGGAAAGATCTCGAGGATCTCAGCATAGTTGACAAAACAAAGGAAGAACTATGTGACTTAGTGGTTTCTACTCAACTTCCTTAACATATGACAAGTAGTAAGAAGGCAAAGATCACAAGGATCTCCGCATAGTTAACCAGACAAAGAAAGGGCTACATGACTTCTGGCAGAGGGAGCAGGAAGAAAGGAGTATGGCTGTTTGGAGAAGGGAGGAGAAGCAGTTGGGGGTTCATTCTCCAAATGTTCCCCAGGCTGGGAGGGCCCTGCGGTCTCACAGCCCTCTCTCCACATAAAACATTTAAAATGCAAACTATTCTATAATAACAAAAAGTAAATCAGGCAGCGCTTGTGGCTCAAAGGAGTAGAGTGCCGGCCCCATAGGCCGGACGCAGGTGGTGGGCTCAAACCCAGCCCCAGCCAAGAAACTGAAAAACAAAACAAAAAGCAAATCAATGGTTGTCTAAGGGCAGATCTAACAAAAGGGACGAAAAGCAAGAGGTATGAAAAACGTTTTGCTGTCATAGATATAAATATTTTGTACTTTGATTGTGGTGTGTGCATTTGCTAAAGCTTGTTGAGTGATACACGTTAAACTGATGCCATTTATTGTATGTAAACTAACTAAATAAAGTTAATTTTTAAAAAATGCCCTAGAGGTAAGACACGAGAGAAAATTCACAATTTCCTTCTTAGAAAAGCAGAAAAGTTAGTGAATGAATGGGATTTCAAATAAAAAGGTTTGTATGGGACTTCAAACAAAAGGTCTTGTTTAACAGGCAGTAAGATTGGAATGAGTTTGGTTTTGAGCTTTGGAAAATCCTACTCAACTATGAGACAGGTTTTTCTCTCAAATAACTCTGTGTATAACGATATTCCAGTCCCCATGCCTACATCTAAACAACACAAATGCAGGTTATTTATTCTGTGTTCTCAGGTTTGGTTTCTACACAAGAGCCTCTTCCTGAGGAACTGCCAACCTGTTCTTGATCTGTAAGTGACTGTAGTTGTAGACTCACTGTTTCCCCTCTGTAGTTTTCACAGTGAGAAGTGTAACATGGTGAACAGGAAAGACACGTAATTTTCCAGGTACTTGTGCTCTAGATGTCTGAGAGAAGGAAGATAAACAGCCAACATGTGTTGAAGGGGCTAAGAGAATCAAGATATTATCATCGCAGAGAAGAAGTCCACTGCAACTTATCTAGAGGATTGGATCAATATTTGCATAGCGCTCACCATTGGTCAGGCAGAGTAAGTTGTTTACATCCTCGTGACCTGAGAGACCATTGGTTTGCTTCCCACTCAAGAATCAAACGCGCTGCTATGAACAGAAACAGCCTCTAAATCTTAGGGTGGGCGGAGACAGAGAGAAGGGACTGGGGGAAAGAATTGTGGATATTTTAGTGCCAATTTCTGCTTCATCACCTCACTGTCCTTCTCCCACCTAAAAGGTCTGGCTTCCTGGAAAATCTACTTTGTTTAGAACCTAGTTCGGTGAAAATGGGATTTAGAAAGGAATAGCCAATTTCAAAATAACATCTTTAGGTCAAATGAAGCAATAGGGACAGGTAATATTTTATCACTGCTTCTCTTTCACACTCCGTTCATAAAACTACTTGCGGTGAGAGCCAACCTCTGAAGTCATTCAGACTCAATGGTCCTACTCGCTGCTATCTTGAAAGAACAGGGTTGAATGAATGGGGAAATGGAGAACCTTGCTGGGAATAATGGGGTTCCTGTGCCTTTGGGTAGCATTGATAGGCAGCCGTTACAGGAGAACAGGAGCTCCAATGTAAGCAAAAGGGGCCTGGTGTCCTGGCCGTACAAAGCAAGCACGATCACCTCTTTCCAACCTGGGACTTCATAATAGTTTTTAATCAGTTAGTAGTTTAATGAGTTCTGACCGTGTTTCTAGTACTGAGTTGGGTCCTGATGCATATTATAAAAGGATTGCAAGATATGGTTCTTGCTATTAATGATGTTATTATGTGATTAGTGTAATCCACAAGAAATATAAGCATTTTAAAACCCAAAATATAAACATAAGGTGCTTAATGGGCGCCAAATGAGTATTAAGAGTGTGCTAAAGGGTTCTAAGAGCTCAGAGAAGGCTGGGGACATTTAGATCTTCTTCCAAGGCCAGAAATAGGATTGATCTCACTTTACTAGAGGTGTGGGGCTAGTATGAGGTAGTTATTTCACCCTCACAGAATCTCCCCAGCCTGATAGCAAATTTATCTCCAGCTCCCAAGGGCTCTGGGGCTAGTTGTGAGAAGTGCCACCAAAGTGGACTGCTTCTCCAACTAAAGCAAGTGAAATACAGGCCAGTTTCATGCACAGACACAGGGAAGCTGGTCTCTCGGAGAGCAATACTCAATGGGTAGTTGGAGGATTTGTTAGACGAGTTTGTATTATTTATAAATAATTTTGATACATGATATGCCTGGAACTTGACATTTTCAGGACTTTTATGTGAGTATTTTTTTCAATACCCTTGCCATTGTGTGGCCCGTTGGTTGTATCTTGGAAAATCTAGATTTTGAAAATGCGAGAAGCACTTTTTCCCTCAACATCTTTGGTAGTCCTGCTGGGGAGGACTCTCCGGTCTGGGTCACGCCACACGCACAGCTCATCCTCTTCATCTTTCCCTCCCTGCCAGAGCCCTGGTGGGGTGGCTGTGCTTTTAAAGCCGAAGCCTGCTCCACTGGCCGTCCAGGGACCTTCACGCACGTCTACACGGCTTCTTCACACCCCTTCATTATCGCCCCCCCCTCAGGGCCATGAATTTCCATGTCATAATGTGTTTCTATACATGATAAAACTTTTATTACCCTATCCTCTATAAAAGCTCCTCCCCTTTCTTTTTTTGCAGTTTTTGGTTGGGGCTGGGTTTGAACCCGCCACCTCCAGCATATGGGGCCAGCGCTTTACTCCTTTGAGCCACAGGCGCCACCCATAGAAACCCATTTTTTTTTAAAGCCCATGTTATTCCACTAGATCCTGTCATTCCTCTTTCCAACCTTCTCCGTCATTTGCCAGTGTCTTTCTCTCCACTTAAATTCTGTGGTTGCAAGGTATGATTTCAATCTCTAGGAGGATAACCTCAGCAGGCCCCTGGGTCCTCTTCACATCACATTATCAGGTGAGCCAAACCTTCCCAGAGTCAGCCCTGGGCCTAGAGCTGCTCCAGACAGAATCTTTATTGAGGATTTTCTGTTTATCTGCCCCCTTTGACTAAATTTCCTTAAGAATATTGAGATCACCATTTAAAAGGTCCTCACTTTTCCTGAACCCTTTAGCTGCCTCCTTCCTCCACTTTTTTCTTCTGCCTGGTGCAAGACTTGGCAAAATCTTTTCACACTCCAATTTCCTTGAACTTCTGGCTTTTGGTCACTCAAACTTTATTGAAACTTGAACTTTCTGTGCGTTTAACTTCATCATTCCAGTCTAGTATTCTGGATGGTGAGGCTTGAGTTTACATCTGTTGATACTCTTCCACCTACTGATGCAAAAAAAAAAAAAGAAAGAAAGAAAAAAGAAAATAGGAGATACAGAGTTTAGAAATTGCGCTTTTGGTAGATAAGGAGTGTTGAACTGAATAGAGCGCCCTATAAAAGTAACATTGAATTAAAAATGTAAGGACACATTCTATCCATTTGTCTGCTTAATGGATGCTTATTTAGAGTGAGCTATGTCTCTGTTTTCTACGGGGATTCAGTGATGCATAAAACAGACACTGTCCCTGCCTTTGTGCAGTGTATAATCTGATAGCCCAGATGGCTGTTTGCAGACTAATCCTCCAAAGAAGTGCATGGACTACAAAGAGAATGTGTACCTATCACTAAGAGAATGTAGAACACAGTAACAATTTTATCAGGTGGAAGATGTAAGCGCAGGTGTGGGGGGCGCCCAGAACGAGACCATTGGAAGGGAGCATAGAAGTTGGGTCAGGTTCCTTGCAGTGGGACCACCGGACCAACCGGGTGGACACAGCCTCTGGAGTAGTTCGAGACTCCTTTTATATGGATACGAAGTGGGCGGGCAAATTCTGTAGCTTGCCTGGAAAGTTGGGGTTCTTAGGGGTGAATTTCTGGGAGGTGGGGACTAACTTGAGATCCTCTATCTCCTTTGTCTTAGCGGTTCTCAACCTATGGGTGGCGACCTTTTTGTGACAATGAAAATCCATGGCAGCATTAGGAAGGTGGAGAACCCCTGTGAAGAGAGGAGGCTGGGAGGGAGTTTGTGTGGGCTGCGGTAGCCCTCCCCTCATCAGCAGGGTTCTGGGGGGAATTGACAACCAAGCTTAGACCTGAAGGTCAAGTGAGGCCTGTGGATGGGAGGGACACTTGAGGAAAATTGCTAATTCTCGTGGGTGCTCTCAAATATCTCCGTGAGGAAATGGTGCAATACTTTGATTTTTGGCTTAATAGAATTGTGGAAATATTATTCAGGGTGGACATTTTCCATGAACTTTATGTCCATCCTGTATATCTGAAGAGTATTCTGCATCAAAATTATGGATACATTGAGAATAAAATTAAAATGTTGTTAGTATTTGATTAAATGCATAGAAAAAAATAGTGTCCTGTCTCAGTAAGCCATCACAGTGGATGAGAGCTTTTTGCACAAGTTAAGCTCTGCAGTGTATGCATCAGTGCCAGGCTGACAGCTAGTGAGGCTACAGAGAACTCAGCCCTACAATCCCAGTGAAATGAATTCTTCTACCACTCAGCAAGGAAGTGATTGCTTCCCTAGGCAGAAGCAATGTGGAGTCCTTGAGCCGAGAACTCGGCCACACCATGCCCAGGCTTATGACCTGTAGAACTGTAACCTGCTAGAAGGATATTGCATAAACCAGTGAGCTTGTGGGAAATTGCTAGTAGAGAAATCATGCACATCCTGAGATGGAGTCTCTTGCTAGAGGTCTGACCTCGGGTAATTTACTTTGCACCTCCGAATTGTGTTTCTATGGCGATAACGATATCTCATTTCACACAGGGTTGTTGTACAGACTGAAAGAGATGAATCATTCTTGGCACAGTAGCTGATGTGAAAAGTATTCAGTTTTATTATAACAGCAGATTTGTCCGTGGTCCAGAGTGTAAGAAAGTATATTTTGAAGTGTACTTTGAAGAAAATATATTTATAAGTATTTTTTAGGTAGACATATTTAGTATATATAATATTCCAGAGCTAAGAATAGAGAGCTAGAATAAAACCTTTGCCTTCGTCTAGAGCTAAGAATAAAACCTTTGCCTTTGTCAGTTACCAATTGAATACTTACTTACTCAGTGAGTACTTGGAAACAAAGGATGTCCCTGAATGTCTAACTAAAGATTCTGATACTAACTTCATGATCATGGTCCATCTGCTTTCAGAAGCAGAGTTACAGTGGCTGAGCATCCCTTGAGGTGTGTCACACACCGCAGGCAGTTCTGGTTTTGTTTGTTGCTGTTTGGGGGAGAATGAAGCATCAAAAGTATGGGGGGGAAATGGCCTCTCTAACAGGGTAGAGCTTTGGGGCACCATCTCAAGGGCTGGAACTCCTTAGAAAATCCTGCAGAAGGACCAATTGACTTATCAGTGCGTGTAATACAGGACTGTGGGTGTGCCATATGCTGCCAAGATCTTTGGCTGCCCATAAATTTCTCTAAACTGATACATGACCTTGGACCTTAAGGCACACCCTGTACGTATCAGGACAGAGTGTTTCATTGTCAACACACCGCATGTATCCTGATGTAACTAACATAACATTTTCATGTCCTCTGAATATTCTATCCTGGGAAGCAAATATAGTATTCTTTGGGAATATTTTTGTATTCCCACAATGCCAAACACAGCACTGTGCTCCTTAAATACTTGTTGACTTGAGTGGGTCATCACCAACAAAGAGAAATTCGCACGAGTATGTCTCCAGAATTCTTTTCTTAAATGACCCTCTAACTCAGAAGGTTTTTACAATTTTAAGTCTTGGGTCCCTTTGGCAATTTGGTGAAAAATATAAGTCTCTTTTCAGAATAAGTTGCTAAATACCCAAAGCAAAATATCGAAGACTAGACCCGAAAACTAATTGCGTTGCATTGCAATTATCAAAACATTAGAAAGCGCATTTGTAATACGGTAATTCATGTGCTTGTCATTAACATGTTAAATCATAAAGAGCTAGTGACAGGTCAAATACTATATTTCAATAGATCTGCAACATTATAATGATAATAACGGTAATCATGCAAATATTTACAAACCATCACCAGTAGGATTGTAGTTTGTTACCTATACTCAAGTTCATGTACTTTCAAATAACAAATAGCTAGTGACAGTTCAAATACTATATTTCAATAGATCTGCAACATTATAATGATAATAGTAATTGTGCAAATATTAACAAACTATCACCAGTAGGATTGTGTTTGTTACCTATACTCAAGTTCATGAATCTCCATGGACTTGCCAGTTCCCCAAGTTAGAAACACAGCCACATTCCTAACCAGGGCTAAGTGTAACCCTTCAAATCTATGTCAGATCATAATGACCAAAATTCAGTAATGACAGGAGAAAATCATAGGCCTGAAAAACCAGCTAATAAGTCTTCAGAAAGTACCTTTTGTCTACTAGATCCATGTTGAGAATTTAATCTACATTTTTTTTTTTCCCAAACAGAAAACACACGGTATGTGAGTATTGAATGGATGTTGCTAACAAGTTCAGAAATCAAACCTGGAAAGCTTAGCAAAATTGGTAACCCAGAAAAATACTAGGCTTCAAAAACACTCATTTGAAATGAATATGCTATGAATTTTGGATAATGAATACTTATCCAAATTACTTATTCATAATTTTGGATACTGAATACATAACTTCCTGGAACTTAATAACAGCTTGAAAAATGTTCATAAAATGTCATGAATCTAACAATGAAACTTACAAATAAAATAATTTAAGAAGAAAACTAGTAAATAAGTAGCCTTAGGAGAGAAAAGAATTAAACTTGATTTCTCTTGATTCAACTCAGTCATCTCATTTTTCAAGAGCTTGAAAATAATATGCACAGAAAATATTAAGTCCAGATAATCGCTGGATTACAAAATTCCCTACCAGTAGTTCTCTAGCAATAGCTATGTTTTCAAGACCTAAGAAATGGTCTAAAAATGTATGTGCTTGTGCTTCAAATTTTTCATATAAAGATTATTTCGTTTTATTAAAAACTGGCTATGATATTTGGAATAACTGGAGACTATCCAGTAAACCTTTTAGCTAATCTTTAGGCGCATAAAAAGATTTTGAAGTAAACACATGCTAAGAAATAATTCAGCTGATTGGCAAGCAAGTAAAGAAAAGTACTTTTATATTTACTTTTATCTAAAGGGGCAGAAAAAGGAATATTTTTAAAGTCTGGATATTATATTAGTCATTAAAATCGGAAGATTACATACAGTTGCCGAATTCCAAAATGTTCTGCTACATATGTGTAAAAGTCTTCTGCTATTTTATCTACTGAAAGAAGATATCACGCAGGGCTGAAGTCATTTGTAATTGTTTCAAGAGAACATAAACATTTAGTTTCTACATTACAAATATGACTTTAATGGGAATAAAATGGGCTGACTTACTAACAGCCACTTCCCTTCTAGTAACAGGACACCAAGCACCATTCCTGAGTTTTCAAATCCAAAATCCTTCCTGTGCGATACTTGCCTCCAAAGGAAAACAAAATCGCCAGTTCCTTACCATATCATAACCACATCTGTTTGTTTATTAAAGAGCTTTTTCTTAACAACTCTAATATTAAAATACCTATGGTTACAGCTATTTCTCTTGCCTGTTTCCCCCAGCAATGAAACTATGCAGCGTACTTTACCTTTACTAACATTGACCTTAATCAAGAACACCACCGGGTGGGGGAAACGAAACATAAAGCAGCAAAGTAACATTTTATTATCAAACGTGTTCCATGTTAGTTACAGAGAACAGTGAAATGACAGGTTCCACAGCAGGTAAAAAAAGAAATTGACAAATTTGCAAATTGGGTAAGTTGTCATTTTTTAAATCAAAATAATAGTTTTCTAATTTAATAAAAGCTCTATGACTTTACACATGGTTTTTGGGTAAGGTATGGGGTCTTGCTGTGCTGCCCAGGCTGAAGTGAAGTGGCATGATCGTAGCTCACTGCAGCCTCCAACTCCTGGGCTCAAGCGATTCTCCCACCTCAGCTACCTAGGCTAATCATGAACTCCTGAGCTTAAGCAATCCTCCTATTTCAGCCTCCTAAAGTGCTGGGGTTACAGGTGTGAGCCACCAGACCCTGCCAATAAAAGCTCTATGCTTTAATAATACCCTTCTGTGAGTGAGGGCATCTAACTTTGAGGTGGGTTTGTCAGGTTGTCCGTCTTTTGTGCCCGTGTTGTATTCTCGTGTGCAGACACCAAAAGCAAGATGAAGAGCAAGCTAGGTTTATAGAGTGGGAGCAAGATGCATTTGCCACAGAGGACAGGCAGGCGAGCCCCCTGTAGAGACAAGAGGCTCTGGTTGTGATCTGGGGTCCTGTTTATATTGTCTAGACTGGGTCCTGCGTGTGGTTCAAGCCTCATCATCCCTCCACTTTGATGGACAGTTAAAGACTGATGATTAGCCTTAGGTTACTCGAGGTCATTACCAGATCCTGTTGTGCCAGGTTTCCTGGCCCAACGCCTGTGAATTCCCTGCATTCTTTTGCAAATTATCAAGGTGGTCCTGCTTCCCCAGGTGCGGCAATTGTTCCCTGCAGCATCAAGCCACCACACAGTCCTGGTCCCCACACTACCTACCTAAAAAATTCACAGTGCAGAAAATCCAATGGGTTATATTACTGATTAATTGTCACAAAGATTAATGCATTTTCTTCTGGAAAACTTTGAGTTGGAAAGCAACATGATTCACAGCACATGAATGTTCTTGTTGGTCTTTGCTGCAATGTTCCTGTCACTGGTTGTGTGTCCTTCTGGATGACTCCAGGGTAGCATCACACATGGCCCCTCCGTCCCTTTCTCTAGGTGGTGCATTTTTTCAAGTTCTGCAATATAGTGTTGAACATTCAAACAGACCCATAATATTGAATGATTTGTATTTCTTTTTGAAAGTGTATGGAGCATCACCAAGAGGTAAGCCCAGACTACCAGTACACACGCAATCTGTGTGCGGTGAGTTCACAGTTACTATAATTATTATAAAGGTTTGTTTAAAAGGTTTTCTTTTCCAGAACACAAAGAGGGTAAACAAATGGATTTTCAGTTTGTAGTCTGTCTACAAATACTATACCTCTTAACTGTTAGGGAGCAGAAATGCTTATCTATTTTACTCAGAGTATTTATTTTTCCTTGAAAAAACAGTGCATGCAAAAGTATCTAGATAGGGTTTTGCAGAGTGAAAACCATCAAGGAAACAAGAAAAATAAAGGATAGTGCTGATTGTAGCTGTGTAAAAATTAAATTGCTAATGACATCATTTGGTGGGTTTCTTCTTTTTCAATAATGAAGCTTACCAGGAGTAAGCTCTGACTTGGCACCTTCAGCAGTTTGCTCATTGTAGTTTGCCTTTTAGCATTTGGGTAGATAGACACTCTTGGACATGGGCTTCTGTGTGTGTTATACGAACGTCTTCTCAAAGGCAATGTTAGCTATTGGAACTGGGTGTTCAGTTTTGGTCATTTTTTAATACTTTAATTTTGAGTTCTTCTTAAGGATTTATGTTCATTTTCTTTTGTACATAACTATGCCTCTTGTACATAACTATGCCTGTATGAACTATGCCTGTTCATTTTCTTTTGTACGTAACTATGCCTTTATGTTTCATAAAGACCTCCAAGATTTTTAATTTTCTTTTTGTGGATCGTGTTTTGAATTAATAGCTCTCTGGGCCTCACGGATCCAATGTAATAACTCTGGCTAACATTTTTCTTGGACAATAATGGCATTCTCTATCAATTTATGTGATGGACAAGCATATTTACAGGCTTAAAATACAAATCATTGAAGGGCAAGGTGACCTGCGAGCACTTGTGTTGAGAATAAGATGGACTCGGGCAGGCCAGGGAGACCTGGCACAGTTGGCCTAATGGTTTCAGGGCCGAAGGGTCCTTCACTTCCTGTCTCTCATTTTTACTGTTTTACAAATTTAACTTCTATCCCAGAGATGCCCATCTTGAATAGTTTAGAAATTAACTTTTGCATTAGAACTGTTGTAATAGATTGTCACTGGATTAGTATTTAAAATAAAGGTTATTGTGGTCTTCACTGTGAACCATTATGTATAAAACTGTAATTTTGGAAATGGAAGAGCAGAACAGTCTTGGCGAGGCCACTCTGACGGTTCTCCAGAACTGCCAGCCTTCTGACAAATCAAGTTTGGTGGACCTGTCCCCTTCTCTGCATATTGGTTGATAGTGACAGGCAGCCGGACCCTCTTCGTCTGGTAACAGACCTACCTACTCAATGACTTTATTCACGCATCTTCTTTGATATGAATTCTTAAGGATTTGAAAGTTTATAGTTTCAAGTGCTGTGTGACCAAAACAAAAGTGTTATAACTATTCTAGTTACTCAAAATCTACATTAAGGCGTTGAATCCGAACTTGGAAAATATCTATGAACTGTGTTATCCATGCCACTTTTATTTTATCGGGAGAAAATAGAGTATGAAAAATCTAGACTCTCCAGCACGAAATACTCATACAATCATCTCCCAGTGTTCCAGATGAGATGAATTCCAGGAAACCCCACAGATGACAACATCTTCAAAGGCACATTCCCTTATATAAAACAATAATAAACCTGAGCAATGATGTGTGCTGTAGGCCCAGCTACTCTTCAAGGCTGAGGTGGGAGGAGTGTGAGCCCAGGAGTTCACAGCCAGCCTGGATAGCATAGTAAGACCCTTCTCTCTACAAAACTAAAACAAACAAGTTGGTGTAGCGTAAGCTAGTCACATCCTCCTGTGTTCTTTTGCCATCTCCAGATTCCTTGTAATACCTCATACAAGTAAATAGTATGTAAATAGTTGCTGTACTAGATTGCTTTGTTGTCTGTTTTTATTGTTGTATTGTTGTATTTTTTCCCAAACACTTTCCATCTGGAGTTAGTTGAATCCACGCATGTTGAACTGCAAAATACGCATGTCGAACTGTGCATTCTCTCCTTATTGTCCACCAAAAATTCACAGAGCTCCATTCAATTATTTTGGTAAAAGTAATCAATTAGGATGCTGGATAGCAGATCTGGTGTTCATAAGTTGATCACTCAAAGATTCTTCTGATTCCTTCATTCTATTCTGTGACTTCAAACTGTCCCATAACTCAGTTTGTATAACAGATGTGTTTGGAAAGACAGCTAAACATTTTGAATGGTTGTGTCAAAGAAATGAATGGAATAGTTCAGTGAATGTAAGTAAAGAGCTTACTATAAAGTAAAATAGCTAGCTAGTAAAAATATTTTTCTTTTTACTATAAAGTAAAAGAGCAATAAAGTAAATAGCTTTTACTTCACTTATATGGGCTGGTGCAGCATGAGCATAGTAATTGATTTATATATTTTTCCATTCAAACATTATCTGAAGCAATTTATTATAAACTCACAGACAAAATAAACTCCTATGTATAAAATAAAAGGACAAAGCTTAATTAATCTTTCCTTCTTTCCACCAGTAGAAAAAAATTATGTTAAGTAAATTACTAAAATTATGCACAAAACTTAATTGTGAACTTTTTCAAATGAAAAGAAAACGTGAAACATACACTGTCACATTGATCTTATTGTGTAAGAATGAATTAATGTTTCATGAAATGGTCCCATGGATTCCTTCAAAATTTGAAGGCATTGTGGGCAGAAAAGCTTAATGTATACAAAAGTATATTCACAAATGAAATAGCATTCTTTACATTTTGGTTTTTTTTAATGATTTAAAAACTTCATTCCATAAAACCATTGCACAAGATATGCAGAAAGCACATTCCTTTCTTGGATAAATTATCTACTTTTGAATAATATCTTAAAATCCGCTTGCAATCTACTACCAAAACCTTTACAGGAGCTGTAGAAAGTATGGAGGTCATAGATAATTTAATTGAGGGGCTGAGTTAATACAATGTGCTATGAAAAGTTTTGTTATGGTATCATCTGAATGCTCCACTTGTCTCCAAACTGTCATTTCAAAAATAGTATAGACTGCTTTAAAAAATGTGTACTCATGTTTGTATGTACCCATATATATGTATACAGATATGCTTGTATACATATTTCATAATACTGTCTGACATTCCTGACTTTTTGTGTATGTGGTATATTTAGATAGAATATTGAAATAGCTTTATTGCTTTTTAAAAAACTGCACACTTCAACAATATAATGCTGATTACAAACATGAAGCATACGGTAATTTCAATAAAAATGAAAGTAGATATAATAATAGTTGCACTGTAGTACAACTCATGAGATGTTGTTTATACAGATTTATTGATTTAATCCTTACAAACATGCTATATAGTATGGCTATTTTTATTTTGTATTTTTGACTTTTTGAATATGTGTAACACTGATGTCCAGTATGATTATATAATTTACTCGAGTTCACAATTCTAGTGGGCCTAGAATTTAGTTGGATACCGAAACTTACAGATTTCCCATTGTGCTTCACGGTCGCTCACTCACTGTTCTGCAGTGGATAGAAAATAGTGCAAGGCCCTTTTCATGCTTGAATGCTTAACCTGTTCTGAATGTCTGCCTGACATTAATCATTGTTTCCTATCTGTTAATGCATTTGATTCAGATCTATAAGCTGCCTACCTGACTGTTAACTACTTCAACTCTTTCTGATTTTGTTTTGAAAAGAAACTAGCAGAATCACGTACCCTGTACTACTGAATGGAAGACTTGGGTCACCAGGTGAATATGTTTTAAAAACATATAAGTTTTAAAAACTTTCCAAAGTGGAAGCTTCCAAGATGCTTTAGATTTTACTGAAAAAACAAACAAACAAACAAACAGTTTTGGGGGCCTTAAAATGTGGCTCCCAACCCAAAAAGAGGATAGGCCAGTAAGGGAGAAGATAGGTGACCTCAGAAACAATAGATCACTTCCAGGCACTACTCGATAATGGGCAGGAAAAAAAACATGCAGCCCCTGAGAGCTGGACTGGGCACCTTTGTGATGACATTGATAAGATGTGTGGCACCTCAAAAAGCCTTCTTGTATACTTGCTTCTGAGCTAGTTGGAGTGCCAACATCAAATGCTGTTGATGAATACTTTGAGAATTCATTTTGAATATGCAAATACTCTTTGCGATCTGCTCTGCAATCAAGTATAGCCATCCTTTGATAACCTTAAGGGATTGGTTCCAAGACCCCTTGTGGATCTCGAAATCCATGAATGCTCAGGTGCCTGCTATTAAATGGTGCAGGATTTGTATATAACCTGTGTACATCCTCCTGTGCCTTAAATCATCTCTAGATTACTTACAGTGCCTAAAGCTTTGTAAACAGTATGTAAATAGTTGTTATGCTGTGTTGTTCAGGGAATAATGACAAGCAAAAAATGTCACTACATGTTCTCTACAGATATGCTTCTTTTTCCACATACTTTCGATCTGCATTTGGTTGAATCCACAGAGGGAGAACCCTTAAATATGGTGGGCCAACCATAATGTCCTCTGTTAGATTTCTTTATTTAATAGTTAGATATCTAAATTTTATCATCAGTTCCTAAAAGTCTAGCCCATGTCAATTGTAGGGGACTTAAATAACAATCACAGAATCAAAGCTTGGATTATCCTGTATCTGTTGCTTCATTCCAAGGCTACAGTGGGTGACCCAGAGACCCCTTACTTGTCCACATACCCTGGACATGCTGTCACTCTCACCACAGGGAAGTCAACAGTGCACCCCAAATCAAAGCTAGCAGTGAAATCCATGGTGTTTATTGAATTGTGATAAAATGCCACTTATTATTATCTATTTTATTAGAGTGAGTTAGTCTAACTAAAAACAATACTTGGATTAAAATGTTAAGGAAAAATGGTACAGTATTTAACATAAATGTTTAAATAGTTACTAATATTTATTTCTATGAGGCTATTGTACATTATAATCAAATAATTGATTACGCAGCCATCTTTTTGTGTTGGCATTTCTAAATATTTCCCAATATCTCTAAAAATAATGTTCAAGTCCACCTTGACTAGTCATGAAATCTAGGCAAAATTCCAGTTATCTCTTTATACTCTTCCTTATTTAAAAAAAAAAAAGTCAATTTGACAGCTAACTAGAAGAGAATTTTCTACAGTCCCAAGAAGATTTGGAATATAAAAGTCCCACTAAATGGTTCTGTTTCCACTTTATCTATATTATATATAAATGCAGTTTAATAGAGCAGCTGCTCTTTCCTGCAGAATACAAACTTTGTTCTTTGTGAGTATTAAGGCTGAAGTGTTGGAAACATAAACCAGCATTTTGCTGGACTGCTTTTGCTCAATTGTGACATTATTCTGAGGTTTGCCAAAGAATAAAAACCTTAGCAATTGTAAGAAAATTGAGAAGGATTGTCTGGTTCCCAGCTACCTAGTTTAAATCTCAGGATGTCTATGAGACAGCCCTGTATCAGAAAGGTTTCTGTCTGGACAGCCTTAATTTTCCTAATTGGAAAGAGAGGTCCAATTATTTTGTGTGTCCAAATGACTATATTTGGGAGTGTTTCCTACCTGAAAAGTGTCTTTGCAGCCTATGAGATTGTTTTGGGGAACCCTTAAATTCATTTTGAGTACTGGAATATTATTCAAGTGGGAACATAACTCTTACCTGTGCCTAGATCAGCAACCTTACGATGGCAGGAACTCCACCTTCCCCTCAGCATTCCCGATGCTGAGTAACCACGACTTTCTGACTTCCTTGGTGTACTGTGTATTGTATAAATGGGGAAGGTTATTTTGAATGGGGGAAAAAATCCAGTCACCCAGTTCCCTTTTTTACTCAAAAACATTTCATGCCCGCTTACAGGCTGTGCCAACCTCTGAGCACGCAGTGGGAGATAAAACAAATGTGATCACATGTCACTTATAGTTGCTTAAAGGAGTTCTCAGAATTATCCTGGAGAGTCCTGTCCAAAAGCAAAAGCCCCCTTTGATTTCCGAGGCTGGCCAGAAATAGTGCTCCTTGCTTTCAATGAGACTGTGAGCTCCCTTTCTCCCATTGGTCAGATTGGAATATAAACCAGGTCTAGTTTGGGGCTATAAGTTTTGAAAGGGAAGGAAATACTATTAGCAGAACTTCTCGTGACATGAGTGTTGTACTATCCAATACTCTGAAAGAGTAATTGTAGCAAATGAAGACCTCTACAAGATGCTGTTTAGATGTTACATCATCCCACCTACAGCACCAAGGGCTGGGCATGGCCAGTTTAGCATGATTTCAAGCAAGGGTTTATAGGGCCAATTTTTCAGACCTTCTGGCTCTGGGCAACCTCTCCTTTATACTTACCATTTGCTCCCCCTAACTGCCCCTTTACTATAAGCGTGTACAAACTGGACAGACCTTGCCAATTTCCTTACACCACATTAAAATAAATGAGTGCTATACAGGCCTTAAATGCTCGACTTAGTCTAAATAAATAACAAAGAATCATAGGAGTAAATAAATTCCAGTAGCACATTTTTTAAGTGCTTTAAAATGATTATGTAAATATAAAAACATCAATGACAATAATAAGAACTAAAGTATTTTTCTTTAAAGTATTTTTAGATAAAATTTCTAAATTGACAGAAAGGAAACTCAAAGCAAACTAAACCTTATCACTAAAAACTAATTAAGATTTATAGCTATTAAAACTCTTGAGAAAAATTGTTTTAAACATGTGAACAAAAATAGTCTCCTGACGCAGTGTGTCCCAAAGGTTGCCCATGAAGTTGCCATATGTAGGGAAAATGAGAATGATTTAAAATATATATTCATTACAAAATTTTACAAAATATTCTCTGTTTTCAACTTCTTTGTAAAGTTTTTTTTTTTTTGCAGTTTTTGGCTGGGGCTGGGTTTGAACCCACCACCTCCGGCATCCAGGGCTGGAGTGCTACTCCTTTGAGTCACAGGTGCCACCCAACTTCTTTGTAAAATTTTGTAATGAGTGTTTTGTGAATAAGGGTACATTTAGGTACAAATTCCCATTTTCCCTGTGTATGGCAACCTTCTGAGCAACCTTTGGAACTCCCTGCATGTTGAAATTGCTACGGAGAAGCACGAAGATTATGCATCTTTGAAACAATCCCATAGAAAAATAATGAAAAATATGGGGGATGAAGTAAACTGAGAGCTAAAACTCTTATTTCCAGATGTGGCAGCATCTTCTCCTATTGAGAGAAAAGCAGCAGGTCTCACCTTGGCATTTTTAGTCACTTAAGAATATACAGCTAAAAGTGGTCCTGTGTTGGTTTCATGTACTGGGCACATTGGACACTTTTTCTTCCATTCTTGAGATACTTTATTAAAAAGAAGAATATGTTCCATATTTCAAGGGTACATGTCAAATCTATTAAGAGTAGAGTGTTAGTGTCTTCACACAATAATTAAGTGAGGTAAAAGCTACATTAACCAATTTGCTGTAAGCATTTCAAGTTGTATATAAAATCAGCACATTGTACCCCATAAATGCATCAAAGTACACAATTATAATTTAAGAAAAAAAATAAGAGGTAAAAATGAAAAATAAAAGTGGTCCTTGTCGGTGAGAAGCTGCTAATGAGGGCAATGACTTGGAGTAAATAGTCTGTGTCTTGAGATTCCGGGTTATTGGGGGCTTTAGATTTCTGAACCTCTGGACTTTGCTGACTCCTAACTCTCCATTCTCCCTAAACAGGTTTTCCAGATCATTCTTTCTTATCTGATTATTGTAGGTATCAGTTATGAAGGCTGAGATTAAACAAAATAGGTAGCTGAGAAAGAAAAAAAAAGTCACTTTAAGAGGAAAAAAACTGATATGAGCAGTGGCAAATGCTAATTTAAAAACTGTCTATAATTAGGCACCAACGATCTATGTGCCGTGTGTCTGTGGCAAGACTCTTCTATCTATTCCAAATGTTTTGGAATTTTTAAAACTAAAAGTAATGTGAGAACAGAGAATTTAGAAACGATGCCTTACACTTACTGATTATTTTTTATAAGAATGCTCAAACAATCCAATAACAAAAGGACAGTCTTTTTAAAAAAAGGATGCCAGAAAAATTGAATTTTCATATACAAAAAAAATTCAAGTAGCCTCTCATCCCACACTGGACATAGAAACTAATCAAAATAGATTATAAAAGTAAATGTAAGAGATAAAACTGTAACACTTCCTACAAAAAACCTAAAAGAAAGAATTACCAGAGGTCTATAAAAAATACCTTATTACATTTATGACACCCAAAACAAATTACACGAAAGAAAAAAAAAATGCTAAATTCGACTGCAGCTAAATTAAAACTTTTGCTCTTACAAAGGCCTAATTAGAAAAGGTAAAAGACAAAAAAACTTAAGGATCTTTTCTCAATGAAGATAGAGGAAAAGCTAATAAGCATCTGGAGAGATGTTTGACATGCTTAGTCATTTGAAAAACATGAAATAAAATGACACTAAGATACCACTTCACACCCACTAGCATGCTTTTAATCCAATATTGAAATCACTCACGTTGGTGAAAATACGGAGAAACTTGAACCTTCAAAATTCTTTCTATTGGAGATGCAAATGGCTGTAACCACTTTGGAAAACACTTTGGTAGTTTCTTAAAAGTTAAATACGTTTTTAGCCATGCAATGCAGCAATGCTTCTCCTACCTACCAAGAAAAATAAGAATATAAGAACACACAGAGGCAGGTAGACAGATGTTCCTTGCCACATTGTTTGTAATAGCCCAAACCTGGAGCAAATCCGGATGCCTATCAACTAGAGAATAAATACACAAATTGTTGTATATTCATACAAAGCAATATTTTTAGCAACAAAGAAGAATCAACCACTGATACTTGTGACAACACGTGAGAACTTCAACAACGTCATGCTGAGTGAAAGAAGCCAGGTTTTAAAAAGCCATGTTGTATATAAGGGTTTATATGAAATTTCTAGAAAGGGTAAATTTACAGAGACAGAAAGCAGAGCCCAGAAGGGGTAGCAGGATTGACTGTAAGTAGGCGTGAAGGGGTGTTAAAAATGTGCTAAAATTGTATTGTGGTAGTGGCCACATATCTGTATAAATTTAATTAAAATTAGCAAATATCACATCTATAATTGGTGAATTTTATAGCAAATAAATTAAACACAAATTTAACCTTAATAAGGACATTAAAGTTTTCTAAAGTATGTGGAACACAGGTCCCTTCTAACAGCTATTTTTTATACTCTCGAAAATAAGCCAACACTGATGCTATTGGGAATAGAATTGTTTTAATAAAGAGTGAGTTACTTCTGCCTGTAAACATTATTTTAAAGTCTAATGTTGTCATTATTTCCTAGTAGATAGCAAGTGAACATCAGGTAACTGTTTTCACACAAACTGAGCACAAGGAACATTTTCCCTTCCCTGGTTTCTTTGTAAATTTCTGCAGTAAATCAAACAAGTTATGAGATTACTGAGTTGTTTTTCTTTATTTAGTATCCTGTACCAAAGACTATTTTTGTTGCCAAACACTGTTATTAACACACTGTGTGCAAAATTATCTGCACAAAAAATACTAGAGAATCTTGAATGAAAGTTGGGCACAGTGGCTCAGGCCTGTCATCTTAGCACTCTGGGAGGCCAAGGCAGGTGGATTGCCTGAGCTCGGGAGTTCAAGGCCAACCTAGGCCAGAACAAGACCCCATCTCTACTAAGAATAGAAAAATTAACTGGGAGTTGTGGTGCATACCCACAGTCCTAGCTACTTAGGAGGCTGAGGCAAGAGGAATGTTTGAGCCCAGAAGTTTGAGGGTGCTGTGAGCCTTGACACCCGGGCAGTTACCCAGGATGACAGAGTAAGACTCTATATCAAAAATCCAACCGAACCAAACAGAAAAAAAAAAAAGAAAGAAAGAAAAACCAAAAACTGGGTATCATTTTAGTGGGAATGTCTGCAAGTTGAGGATAGAGGTTCTGAAAGATTACACAGTCCTGTGGGGTTTTAACATCACAGCTGTGATAATATGACATATGTGTGTGTGTGTGTATATGTATATGAGAGTGTGTGGGTTTGTGTGTGTGTCTAAGTGCGTGTGTGTGTATAAGAGTGTTTGTGGGTGTGTGTGTGTTTATGTCTAAGAGTGTGTGTGTGTACATATATATATACATATAAAAGAGTGTGTGTGTGTATATATATATGAGTGTGTGTGTGTGTATATATATGAGTGTGTGTGTGTGTGTGTTTTCATCCACAGTTCCTGCCTCACAACCCCCACAGCCCTTGCTCCAGCCTCTTTTGTTACAGGGCTGGGGTACTTTAGGCCTCAGGAAACAGAATCTCTGACTTTCTCCTGTTCTCCTTTTACCTGCCCAACATGGCTCTCTTCTGATTGTGAGTGAAAGGCCCTCATTCCAGTGTCCTGCTTCTTCCCCTGTAGGCACGCTGCAGAGAGACCAGAAAAATCTGAACAGACAGACCTTGCCGGGTTGCCCGCCTTTGACTGTTAGTAAGAGCTAATACCCTTTTATGCAATCGCATTTCTGCATGGTATTCAATCCTGCTTATGTAAGGAAGCCTCCACACAGCCCCCAAAAGAACAGGGTTCGGGAATCTTCTGGACAGCTGAACTGCATGGAATTTCATGAAGGGTGGTCAGCCCTCTTCAAATCGTTTGTAGTATTATGTATCCTGTATAATAAACATATTCCCCAGAGCTCTGTGAACTACTCCAGCAAAGTAATAGCCTATAAGTAGGGGTCGTGGAAACCCCAATTTGAAGGTGATTGATCAGAAGTTACAGAGGCCCGGACTTTTGACTGGTGTCTGAATGTGGGGGTGGGGACTATTGGGGACTGAACCTTTCGCTGTGGGATCTGATGCTCTGTCCAAGTAGACAGTGTTGGAATTGGATTCGAGGACACCAAGCCAGTGTCTGCCACATAACCAATTGCTTATTTTCTGGTGGGAAGAAATTCCCATATATTTGGGGGTCACAGACAACTTCTGCTTTGATTGTTTGGGTGGTGCTGGAGCAGAAGAAAAAACACACCTTGAATGTTTTTCCTTAATACCATCTTGACTATTTCCATAATCCTGTTTAAAAGCATGCAAGATTGAGTGTGTAGAATGATTATTACATAAATAAAAAACTATTTAGGCGGAGCGGCACCTGTGGCTCAAGGAGTAGGGCACTGGCCCCACGTACCGGAGGTGGCCGTTTCAAACCCGGCCCCGGCCAAAAACTGCAAAAAAAGAAAACTATCACGGCTAAATGATGAGTGCCTTTTGGCAAATTATTTTGCTTTTGATTATTATTTGCCATGAAAATTTATAGCTTACATGTATATTATGTAACTTGTAGAAGTTGCCATCACAATTGTGTTTTTGCCATGTAGTTAAAAATCTACATACCTCACATAAATTTGTTGAGTAGTTGGTTCTATTAACTCTTAATAACTTGACCATTTCAGTTCCATATTTCTCATGGGTCCATTCAAGTCTTAACATGCGCTCCCTATGCCCTTAGTTTCCAGCTGGAAACATGAAAGCCTCGCCCTCTCCATGTAACTCTCTTAACATACATGGAATTATATTAATCATACAGGTTGAGAAAAACTTTGCCTGGCATTCATAATCGAAGTAACTAAACTTATTTTGAAATTTTTCTATGCATTACTCTATTTGATTTTTATAAATCAACCTTCAAGAAGAACATACAACAGTACTTCTCTACTTGCACCTTAAGAAATGCAAAATTACAAGTAGTGTAGTCCATGTTGTACAGAGGCAAGTTTCAATATAATTAGGAAAAAAGTTAATTTCTGCTTCCAAGTGGGATTGACATCCATCCACCATGGGATTAACAAAGTCTTCAAGTCTTAGAAATCAGAATCTGTCAGTGGCCAGAGTAGGTAATGTCAAAAGAAGTGAAGGGAAGACTTGAGGAAGCATAAACACAGTTTCATGAAATGTTTTTCTTGCAAACCACTATTCCTTATATTTTCAAAACTGTCTAATGTATATTCTGTGACTTATTAAGTGGTGATACGATAATTAGGATCAAAGTATGTTTTTTAATTGGAATTAGTTAAACTCTTAAAGTTGACATGAATAATAAACATTTTCTTGCAAGGAACGCAGTAAGGACTCAGTTCTAAGTTCAAGTTCTCAGTTGTCAGTTCTAAGTTCAAAACTTAGACTTACTCTCCAGCATTTGGGAAGTCATGAAAGAAGAACAACAAGGGGATATAGGATATTATCCAGATTCTGTGGCTGCACCTCAGCATCCTGTTTCATCTTTAAAACATCCAACAACGGAGAGCAGCCTACAGAGATGCCGGTGTTCTCCTTCCGTGTTTTATTACTTTCCCTAAACTGACAGCAAAATACTTTGGCAAGTTTATTCAACATTAGAGGAATCGTCTTAAATCCAAAGAACGTTAGTAACTGCTTTGTAGATACTCAAGATGGAAATGGTATGTTCTGAATCAAGGATTTATTCTTTCTAGTTTGTTGTATATTTCGCCCAGACATTTTAGGACTTATGGGAGTTGGATTTTGTAATTTTGCCAGGAATGTACTCAAGCACATGAATTGAAGGAGAAGGGATGGATGGGTGATAGGACAGTTTCATAAAGTCTTTTTAAATGGAGAGAATAAAATGAAAGTGTCTGTTTTCTTCAGGGGGCAATATTTCATCTAGTGAACAACTTTGAAACTTGTTCTATCATTCTTTTTCTCCTAGAAGATAAAATCGGAGTTGGCTATGTCCTGATGATCCTTCTCACTTGTAAGGTCATAAAGGATACTATGTCATTTCACATGTGGTCCAGGCAGATGTTGGTAATGAAAAGGAATTACAAATAGAATAAAAGGAAGGGAGAAAATAGGTGTGAGGATTGAAAGGAGGGTGTTTTATGTAGGTGTTGTATCAGTCAGAATGGATTATCCCACAGAAGGATGTTTCTCATGCTCGTCACCCAACATTAGTCTACAGGGGTCCTGTCATCTTGGTTGCACTGTGGCCCAGGATGGCAAAGGCTTTATCCTAATATAATTCCACTGCAACCATGGGAAGCAGGTTATGGCAAATCTCAACCTGGCCATTAAAACTTCTGCTAGGATCTCATTGGCTAGAGCAGATTGACTTGGCCATGGTGGGGAAACATGATTCTTCCTTGGGTCCCAAAGAAAGAACCAGAAATAAGTGGCAAAAGAACCAGCAAACAGTAGTGATAAACACCACCACTAACTTAAACAGTATTAAAAAGTTACATTCAGTGATTTGTTGGAGAGCTAACTGATCACATCCTAAAAAGACAATCAGTTTTACTCCCAATGACTGACTTCAGTTTCTGCAACTGGATTGTTCATGAGAAACAGAAACACTGTTAGGAATTGCAGTCTTCCATGGGGTGTTGTCATCAGGATTCTTCCATCAGTCTTGTCATCAGGAATCACTATGATTTCTAGTTAAAAAGAAGATAGTGGTTCTCAGAGTGGTCTTGCCCTAACAAATATTTTCATAAAATTCTCTGAGATTGGTCTCAGGTATGTATTTCAGTAAGCATGAGAAGGCCCTTGGACATTTGGCCTTACACAGAAAACTCCTATGGAATATGAACTATTCTCATTATGTTAGGAGTGCTGTAGCCGGATCTTGGTGCTTAAAACTAATCTTAGTGACAGCTAACATAACAATTTGATAGTTCTCCTTCAGTATCCACAGGGGGTTAGTTACAGGACCAAAAATCCATGAGTGAGCAAATTCCTTCTATACGAGAATATTTGCATCTAACCTATGCATGTCCTCTTTATCCTTTAAAGCCTTTCTAGCATGCCCCCTGGGTGAGGGGCTCTTCTACAACGTGAACTTTACTTGGAAAGTGAGACCAATGTAACCTAAAACTTCGTGCCCTCATATTAATTTGAAATTTACAAAAGCAAATACAGATGATACACACCTTACTATTAACTGACCAAAGTTCATTTTGGAGAGATTCTATTAACTTATTCAATATAATTATTTTCCATATTTGACACCAAGTTTTTTTCTCTATCAATTTGCAAAACAAAAGACCAAACTCCAAGTAAAACTTTAAATTTAGATGGATTGCTGAATCAAATCTAGAAAAGACTAAAATTTGCTTTTTAAAATTACATTTGAAGTTTTGCTTTGCCAAAATTCACATTTTATTTTAAATGAATTCTGGAATATTTTAAACCTAGATAAACCTCCTTCTATCTAAGTCATGGTGGCTGAGGAATGTATGACCCCTCTAACTTTTCAGCTGATCATTTGTTTAGTTTCACATGTTTCTCTCTGCTATTAATTTTATGGTTCATGTCAGATTTCAGGTGGTTGTAATTTTCTCAAAACACTTAGTGACTTTATATTAGGGAATTGAGACATTAGTTTATCATCAATCTGCTTTTCAAGTTCATAGCCAAATCCCTCATATATTATCATCAGGTAGAAACCGTAAGGATTTCTTAACTTAACCGTTGGCTTTATAGGAAATGCAGAAGACCTCTGCTTGAGAAGATTTAATTTGAGGTCATGGAAATATTTAATTACATTAATCCTTTAGTTCTCATAATTTGGTTTTTCACTTTATACTTAGAGAATATCATGAAGCAAATCTATAGCCAATTTATACATTTTTATACAATAAGTCTATATTCTAGTTTTATTTTTGTTTTCCTAAAGGAATCCAAGTCTATAGGATTCCATTCAATGTAGATCCTCTTAACTCACAGGCATAAATGGAAGCATGCAAAGAGTCACAATAATGTTAGCTGACACTCACAACCTTTCATTTTAATAGTGTTTTAGTGCAGACATATTAATAAAAATCCAGTCTTAAGCTACCACGAGTCATGTGATTTAGTTATTACACATTGTAGACTTAGACCTGAAATTTTACTTATGTTTCAAAGAGTTGATTCCCTCAGCAAAAAATATGTAACAGTCATGTGCAAAATAATTGCAACTGGCTATCTTTAAATTGGTCATACGTCCTCCTCTTTGCCACTGTCACCAGCCCTCACAATTTTCATTTTTAACCTGTTCTACTTCATTCATTTATCTTACCTGTCTGGACTTTATACATTTTTGAATCATTATTCATCTCTTAACTAATCCTGGTTTGTTTTTAATGATAGTATCCAAGGGAAAATGTTGACTAATTGCTTCAGTGCTATAATATATTTCCAGTCAGTTTCAAGTGAGCACTACAGTGATGGTCATTAGTTTTGTCCACCCGATATCTGAATGCCCTCCTCATGCGACGCCCCATCTTAGGACCCTCATGGAAGGCAGAAGACAAAAATGCCAGACGCTATAGTCCAGGCCACCTCTGTAGCTAAAATACAAGCACATGAACTAAGGACCTCAGAGCCTCTCTGGCAATGGCAGTGGACACAAGGGACTGAGTCCTGAGAGGGAAGTAGCCACAGGAAGGGTGGGGTCCAGGGGCCAGTGTTACCTGTATTGGGGTGTAGGCTGCAGTATTTAATATTTCACAGTAGCAGCAGCAGTGGTTTCCTCACTAGGTCAGTTGCTCAAGTTGATTTTAGACATTGTTCCTGTGGTGGATAGCCCAGATCCGCTCTCCTTATCGCCTGAGAAATCTATAAGCTCCTCAAGGACCACGAGCAAATTTCTTATCCATTTAAATAAGTTAGAAACTTGACCAACTAGTCTCAGCCTTTATAAAACATTTGGAGTTATGTTTCTCCCTTACAGGGTCAGCAAACTTTTTCTGTAAAGGCCCAGATAGAAAATACAATTGCTTTTGCAGGCTACATGGCCTCTATGGCAAATTCTGAACTCTGCCAGTCAGGTAAAAAAGCACTTTATAATAATAAACAAATGAGCAGAGTCACATTCGAACACCACTTTATTAATGAAAGCAAACAACGAACTGGATGTGGCTTGCAGGTTGGAGTGTGTGAGTGTCTGCTCAACTACTGGAAGGAGAGACCGTGTTCGGACTGGACCGGAATCTATTGGTCGAAATCCTGCCATCCACGTGTCCATCACTGCCCTCTCCATGTTCAACATTTTCTAACCCTAACAACTTTCTAACTTCTAAAACCTATCTGAGACTTCAGCCCACTTTGACATTGCTAACTATGCATGCACCACTATTCCTAACTCTCAAAATAAGTGGTTAGCTCTGGAGTTTATAAAAAGCAATCTCTCTTCTGTAATAGAAACATAATTTCTAAAATCAGTTCCAAAATGTAATTCATCTTTGGTGAGATATAAATGCTAACACATTATTATGCAAAAAGACTGTATTGAATTTATTTCATTATGCAGTAATAATTAGGTGACAATTTTAATTTCATGGGACAAAATCTCTATAAATATATTGAGAACGTGCTGTGTATAAACGAAGACTATGATAATGGTAATATAAATTACCATTAAGAAAATTAAGAATTAAGAAAATGGTAGTATAAATCTAAGACACAGATTGTTACGTAATTTTAATAGAATCAACTCTTTGAAACACAGATTTGAATTTCTATTACAAGTCTGTAACGTTTCATTAAATCATGATGTTAAGACTTAGAATATTTATTAATGTGTCTGCACTAACATATTGTTAAATTGAAGGGTCCTGATTCCTGCAAATATCCTTATAGTGATCATTTAACATAACAGAAAATACCTTTTTGGTGTTTTCTTAGTTTAGTCACTTAAACCATTTAGCAGAAGTAGGAATAGAATCTTTCAGAAAACTCTCCTGAAAGCCTTTGCATTGCATTGGATGAGATTCTTTATCCTGGATGGTTTAGACTCAGTTCTGATTTGAAAAGTAGACAGCTTAGGATGACTCTGTAGGGAAGCCTCTGCTAAGAGCCCTTTGATTCATACATAGGTCAGGATCCTTATCACCTACCTTAAGTAGTAACATCTGAAAAATAATAACCTAATCAACCAGATAAGTTATTTTCCATTGATATGAGCAAAGTCTTTATTGATCTCTCATATTTCTCTCACCCCAGAGAATAGTTTCCAAGGACATTAGTGTCCCAAACAGCTTTGAGACACATAGCAGAAGGCAGGTTTATCTATGGTTCAGTGTGATAAAGGCAATGTCTTCCTGTAGGAGAAAGGTCAAGAAAGCTTGTTTCGTGCCCAGTATAAAAGCTTAGGGTTCTCCAAACTTGAGGTTTTCTTCCTGTAATGTGGCCACCGCATACATCAGCACCTATGCATCAGACTGTGTCATTAACCTTGCTTCATATCTGTCCCAGGGGTCTCACGTTGGTTTCTTTCTTTCTTTTTCTTTTTTTTCTTTTTTTTGTTAAGCATCCAAGAAATTGTGGTAGGCTATCTTTTAAGCTTACAAGTACTGTAAAAAATATGGTATTCTATATTATATTTCATGACAACTGAGAATAGATCAAACATCATAAAATATACATGTTTTAGGATCTGAGATTTTTTAATCCTACCTGAAAATTAATAATGTTCTATATCTAGTTACCTACCTGTAGCTAGATATAAATTAGACATGTATCTATTTTCAAATGGGGTGAAATATAATACACGCCGTAATTATTAGTTTGATAAAAAAAACTAACGTTCACATTTTTCAACCAATCTTTGGAATAATAAAATTATTTGTTTTTTTTAACATGTGATTTATGCTTCATTCAAAAATCTTTTTGTCCTTTAATTAAAGCATATTATGTGCAAAGCTCTCTGTTATGTGCAATTAATAAAAAGTAGAATTGTTTCTACCCTCAGGCAAGTGAAAGTTTAGTAAAGAGATAGATACTTTCACGAGTGTGTGTAATATAAATTTCTAAGTATTATAATAAACGTGTATTGTTGGACATCCTGACTGGAAAATTGAATGCCACTATTAAACAATTGAATGCCTAATTCTGCCTGGAAGAAAAAGAGGTTTTACAGAGGTGTCTTTTTTCTTTTTCTTTTTTTTTTCTTTTGAGACAGAGCCTCAAGCTGTCACCCTGAGTAAACTGCTGTGGCATCACAGCTCACAGGAACCTCCAACTCCTGGGCTCAAGCAAGTCTCCTACCTCCGCCTCCCAAGTAGCTGGTACTACAGGCGCCCACCACAAGGCCCAGAAATTTTTGTTGTTGTTGTTTTTGCAGCTGTCATTGTTGTTTGGCAGGGTGAGGCTGGATTCGAACCCTCCAGCTCAGGTATATGTGACTGGCGCCTAAGCCGCTTGAGCCACAGGCGGTGAGCCTTTTTTTGGGGGGGAGGAAATTCATTGAGGGTACAAAGAAACAAGGTTACACTGATTGCAACCTTGTTAGGTAAAGACCCTCTTATAATCTACAGTGATGTCCTCTTAAAGTGGAGAAGGTAGGAAATATTTTTCTAGAAAGGTAAGATCAAAGTAGGCTCCAGGGATTGAACAGCGCAGCAGTGTGGTCTGTTTTGTACAGCTGAAGCTATACCACACAGGAAAGAAACCAAACAGCTCTGCTGGCGTTGTATGCCAGGGAGGAAAGTTTTGAACTTATCTGGAAGGCAGAGGGGAACATGGAAAGGATTTGGAGAAGCAGAATGAGATTCTGTGCATCTCTCTTTTGTGGGCTGAAGTGTCTTCCCTACAGTTCATATTTTGGAGCACTCATCTGCCATGTGTGACTGGCATTTGGAGATAGGGCCATTAAAGAAGTCATTAAAGTTAAATGATGTCATAAGAGTCGGACCTTAATTCAATAGAACTTGTGTCCTTATCAGACACAGAGAGAGGCCTGCTGAGAAAAGGCATGGTGAGAACACAGCAAGAATAGTTCACAGCAAGAAGGCGGTCACCTGCACGCCAGAGACAGAGGCCTCAGAAGAAACCCAATTTGCTGGCATTGTGATCTCGGTCTTCCCATCTCCACAACTATCAGAAATTAAATCTCTATTGTTTAAGCCACCACATCTGTGGTACTTCTTTATGATAACCCTAAAAAGCTATTATTTTTATTATTTTTCCCAGGACATATCAGAATGTGATGTAGTCTATACATATTTTATTATCCTTTACCTTAAAATGTACATTCTATCAGAGCAGGCACTTTTGTTGTTATTGTTCCCTGAGGGATTCTCAATGTCTAAAATAGTGCCCAACACATAGCTGGTGCTTTTTTAGCGTTTCTTGAGTAAATGAATAGAAACCACATAAAATATGAATTACGGACAAAAAAAGCTTGAAGTCGGAGTCAGAATACTCATTAAAGCAATTACAATCCACACATGTGAGATTATGAGGGTCTGCTCAAACACACTCTTTGAGATGGGAATATAGAAAGAGGTTTGGAGGAGATAATGAATGTATTTTAGAAAACTTCTACTTTGAGATACCAATAAAACATTTACACGGAGATTCTAGTTAGTTAGCAGCTGGATGTATACCTCTGCTGCTCTGGTAAGAAATTGACCAGATGTGAACCTCAGAGAGTCCTGAGTAAGTGTTAAAGCCGTGGGCATTCATGAGATCGTCTACAGAGAGGTCAGTGAAGAAAATCAGATGAAAATACACTCTTTTACAATGCCATAGCTAAAAGGAAGACAGAAAAAAGAAGCTGAGAAGAAGAAACCAGAGAGGAAGAGAACTAGGAAGAATAGTTATTCTGGGATTGGTGCATAAAAATTTCTTTTTTTCAGAAATGTATGGATAGTATATACAAATAAAGCAGAGGATACTTAACTAGGTAACCTTTCAATTCCAATTTTCTGAGAAAATTTCTGTAACATGTTTGATTCTGCCTTGGAAGCAAAAAAGAAGAGATTATTTTGTCCTAGATCTTGAGAGATTATGTGTTCTCATTATGTTGGGTTAGCTATGACGGAAGCCTATTTAGAAGACTCAATTAGAGCCCAAACAACCAAATCCATACTTCAGAAAACCTGATTTCCTTCAAGCCAAATTGATAGTGAAAAAAAATATCACTTCATGTGTCTATTTAAAATCTGAATTATTAAAAAAAAAAATAGCCGGGCGTTGTGCTGGGCACCTGTAGTCCGGCTACTTGGGAGGCTGAAAATAAAATAAAATAAAATCTGAATTATTCTCTTTCAATGTGTTTGCAACACTCTAGCATCAACTGTGAAGTTCTCAAATAGAAACCTAACAAAAGCCATTCTCTTAGACTGACATTCCGGACATACATTGATCTTGAGACGGTTGGGTCTGTCATAATAGAAGAACTAAGCAAACAAAAATTGACACAGCGGCTGGGCACAGTGGCTCATGCCTGTAATCCCAGCACTCTGGGAGGCCAGGGTGGGTGCATCTCCTGAGCACAGGAATTGGAGACCAGCTTGAGCAAGAGCAAGACCTCATTTCTAAAAATAGCCAGGCATTGTGGTGGGCACCGGTAGCCCCAGCTACTTGGGAGGCTCAGGCAAGAGGATGGCTTGAGCCCAAGAGTTTGAGGTTGCTGCAAGCTATGACACCAGGGCACTCTACCAAGGGTAACCAAATGAGACTCAGTCTCAAAAAAAACCCCAAAAACCCAAAAACAAGAAAATAGATAAAGTAAAAAGATAGTAGAAATTCTTGGGGTAACTTAGTTGAGTTTTGAGTCTTAAAAATCTGAGCAGTTTCATGAAGAATGCCTTATCCTGGTCTGGCTATATCAGGAGCTCTAGGCAAGCTCTTCCTTTCAGAACCCAGTGAGAATCTACTTTGGCTGAGATTGATTGATATTTGCATACTGTCTTTTTGGAAATCCCATGGGAAGGCATGAAATGTCTTAATTGTAAAATCCTTTCTTATCAAAATCAACCCATCCTATCAAATTCAACCCATCCATTTTCCTGTCAGCTTAGCTTTACCCATCACCATTTTATAAATACACCCACCACTTACTCACATTCATCCTGCGTTTTGTTAAAATTCAATCACTTTTCTTTCTCCTAATTCTTTCTGCCTCTGACCTCAAACGGATCATTTGTGTAGATAAAATTCTGTTATTTTTACATGCTATGACATGTGGTCTTGCATTTGTCCCTAATTCTTATCCCTATCTTGTTATCTTTCATAATATTTAACATTATTAATCTTTTTGATATTTTAATATTAATATTTAATTAATATTTTTAATCTCTCTACTTCCCTCACATTTTCTCCACAACATCTGTACATCAGTAGTCATCTAAGATTAGATGTCCATTGAGGTCATTTTGGCACATATTTATTAAAGACACCACTGTATTAAAAAGTGGTAGACAAGTAAAATTATTGTTGACACTTTGCCATGAGAAAAGTGTACAGAATTGTCCACAAATACCAACTCAGACCTCACAATACTTCTATCAAATGACGTGCGAGACAGTCACAGATATACATCAACTAAGGCAGAGCCATTCTGGATATTTTATTTTACTATCAACATAAGAATACCTTTATCATGAAACACTGAATGTTTGAATCCGTATATTAATGAAGTCTTTTTTATAACTTGCAGGGGAAGTTTCAAGGTTAATAGTAGGTCTGTGCTGCTAATAAAGTATTAATGACCTATAACATTTCTACAGTTGGAATAAAATGTTTGTAATTTTAGTGTTTCTGAAGCTAGGAATATTGAAATTTGTCCCAACAAACATGTCCACAAGATAGACTATTTTGAATTGGAAAATACTGAACACCCTCAGAAGTGTGCCATTGCAATTTTTTTTTTTTAGGATTGCTGTAGTACTCCTGTTTTCTTTCCCCAAGGTTATGCACTTGACTATCAAGGATTATTTTTTATAGATGTTTGCATCGAAATGTTTCTTTCTCTAGATCAGAGTTTCTTCAATATTAAAATTTAAGTCTCTTATGTGTAATCACATCACATCTGGCCGTTCATCTAGGCATAATTCACTTGTAATTATTATATCAATAGCTGGTAATTATAAAATGTGGGTTTCATATATAATACTTTTTAGATGGCTTATTTTTGTCATCTTATGATGCTAATTTTCAATGAGAGTCTGAGATGTCCACTGTAAATCCAACTATTAGTTTAAGAAAAAGATTTGAGCTGGAGGAATCTGAGAAGATCCTTAGAGACTGAGCCAGTTGCTGAAGGTTTTTTAACGGCTTTTATGTAAAGGTCAGGAATATGATAAAACACACATTCTGTAAGAACCAATGTGATTCTTTGCATGCCTGTGGAAGGAGAGTTTGACACCCCTCTAGGAATCTGCTGACAGGTCCTGGTAATGGCTAGGTGGTGATAAACCCAGACTCAGGGTAGAACCTATCAACTGCCACCTTCTTCCTTCTAGAATTCTTTTAGAAGATTTTAAAATCATGATTTTTAAATGCCATTTTCCTAAGAAACATGAAGAAAAATTTATTTATCCATATTATCAAAATTTTAGTTAATTTATACTTCAAGTTCACAACATACCGCTTCAAAATATATCATGTTATTTTCTAATGGCACTGAATTAGATTGGAGAGATCTATTTGCAACATTTAAATTGGTACAATGACTCCAACTTTCCTTTGCATCTCCTTTTCCTATGTGGTATATTTCCCAATATCTGTCACATGTTGACCTCTGATTATATTTGTTGGGTGTAAAAAATGCAATGAACAAGTGATTCAAGTGTAATAGAAGTCAAAACTTGAATGTTTATCTTTTCCATTTTTAAAATTCAATTTAACTCTTTCCTTCTCAACTTCATATGAGTAACAGATAAAAATTACATGTATTTATGGTGTTCTACATGTTGTTTTGATATATTTATACATTACAAAATGATTAAATTAAGCTAATTAAAATATTCATGACCTCACATATTTATTTTTTCCTTTTTGTGTTGAAAATATATAAGATCTACTTGAAAACTACTTAGACACTAAAACTTTATTTCCTAAATGCAATTAATTGCACACGATCTGTAGGCAGTTGAAATTTTAAGGAATATATTTAGGACTTCATTGTTTCTGATCCATCACTGAGTAGTCACCAAACTGACAATACCTGCCACACACATTAACAAAAATAAGAGAAATTTTAAAATATTTTATTTTTATCTAAGTGTTTCTCCTTTCCATTGGCAACACATACTAAGATATTCTAGACACCCCAACTCTAAAATATCACAATGATTTTTTTAAATTTTAAAATGCCCTATAACAATAGTTTTAATTATTTTTTTCAGATTATTATTTAATAACAATGATCTCTGAAATTGAGAAGCAACATGAGTCAAATGTGAGTTAGCAATTGCCATCCTACCAATGACACAACCAATTCTCCCTCCCTAAATGTTGGCTGAATGATAGATAGCTTCAGATTCTTATGAATGCCACAAATTAACAACTATTTTAGAGCCGATATCCAATGAAAGTGTTATCCCTGTACTTCTGTTAAGCTATGAAAGGAGAAATGTCTGGAAAACAAACACCCAAATATAGAATGTACAGGGCCAATCTACCGAGCCAGGGAGCTGCTTAAGGTAAGAGTTCAGGGTGCCGGCCTTGGCTAACTCAAAATTTAGCAAAAAGACTTGATGTCTTTGTGAATCTGAAACAAATGACCCTAAAAATCACCAATGGGCTAAGTTAAGTGAAAGTTTGTTTGTTTTGTGTTTAGAGGCAGGAATCTGAGAAGTGAGGAAGTCTCAGGTCAAATAATGGTAGCTTTGGGAGTCTCAGAACTTCAGGCTATTGACAAATACACCAAGCTTCACTGAAGGATCTTTTTGAGGCTCAGGAAATACAGATGACAGTTGATGTGGTAGGGAAAACAACGCACAAGTGAATCTCCCAAGGAAGCTACAATTTTGAGGGGCAGCAAAACCCCTTCCTTCCTTCTTACTATGGTGAGTTCTCCCACAACTATACTTGAGAGGCCACTCACGACCCACACTGAAAGACTAATGTTTAATCACAAAGTCATGTGAATTGTACAAATAGTACACACTGTTCTCTATGTTGGTTTGAATGCACTTGAACAAATTAGTGAAATGGACAAGAAGGGCCTTTGTTTGTGGTAGAAATGATGTTTTAAAATGACAAGTCTCTGACTGCTACCAGATCCCCGTCTTCATTCTGAAAATGAGCTCCCATAAATAACTGAAATCCGAGAGAATAGGGTCCATTTCAGAGTGTTTGTCTATCTGTTATACTTATCTTTGTGTGTTTCCCTATAATTGTTCAGTGTCTAGACATATTTCGTTCGGTAAGTTAAAATATGAGTTGACTTCTATTTGGGAATCATAAGTAATGATATGAATTGGATGGAAAAATGTGTTATCAATTAAAATTTCATTCATGAAATTCTATACAACAGGCTCATAACATAAATAGCTGCTTGTTTTAATTTTCTCAAGTTAACCTAAATTAAAATGAATCCCAGTAAAACTGGGACTGTAAAATATTTTTATCACATATTTCATGCTAACTGTGGATGCAGCAGAATATGAATAGGATAGCACACCAGGTTCCGACTCTAAATATTTCTCAAGAAGCATCTGTTACACAGACACTTATAAAGATTCCACATCAATATTGTCTGTAGTCTAACTTCAGAGGAAGTTTTGATGCTGTCATTGTTGATTCCCAGTTATCTTCTCTGTCCTTGTTTATTTCTAGTTAACAGAGCTCTCTCTCCCCTCTTTTTCCTTCAGTTTACTCATTGAATCTTTCATAATATCCAAGATATATTAAGGGTTTCTTTAAAGATATCAGCCCCAGAAAAGTCAGAATTTCTTCAGTATCATATGTGACTTTTTTTCTTTCTGCAATTGATGAAAGTAAAAATGTATTTATTTTTGGAAAAAAGTTTTGGTTGATAATGCGTTATCCATTGGCACAAACTGATAATGGTATAAAGACTATTTCTCTGCAGGAAGTGCTACTAGCTTCATGAGGCAGGCTATGTTTGCCTTTGAGCTAAAGTCCTACATTAAGCTGCAACCTCTCAGAGGCACGCACATCTGAAGATGGAGATTTCCTCTAAGACGAATACATCTTGAAGAGCCAAAAGAATCAACTGTAATAGTGGGATGAAAGGTCAAGGGGCTTCTATTTTGATAATGGGGTCCTAGCCATAATGAGTCCACTTAAACAGCATTGATAGTCCCAACTCCTTCCACAAAGGAGGTTACACTTGTCTGGAACCCAGTTCTGTGCCCACTGAGCTGAATTGGCTAGAGTGCAGGGCAGAGTGGGGTGGGAAAAGATGTAAGAGCTCTTTAGCAGAGGTCTGCCTGTTGGTCCTTTTGCTTAGTTGTGTTAAATTCCACTTTCCTGGTCATGAAATGAGTATGTTCTTTCTTTTTTCTTTTTTGAGTTATCAATATACTTTTAACATGATCTATTGTTACAATGACTAGGACTAGTGCTTTATTATGTCCTTCTTGCTGGCTTTAAACTAGAGCTGTGGGAAGCTGACTGGACAGAGAGATTGCTGATCTCTTGGATTCACATGTGATTCCCTTTAGACAGTCATCCAAAATCCACAGGCACAAAAATGTAGATTGTGATGCCTGCTCTTGCAGAAGATTATTTTGTGTGTGTGAACTGTATTTTACATAGTACATAAAATTTCATTTTTTCTAGGTAATTTTGTGGATGTCAAACATACAGAATTAGCAGATGTCCCTAAATATAGTATCTCCTCATGAAGACCACATGATGATGAAAAAGGAACATGTTAATGTGCTGCAATTAACTGTTTCTTACACTCTTTTGCAGGTGGGGAGCGTCTTTACAAACAAGGGTGAGTCTGCTATATGAACGAGAGCGACTTTATGCCCTGATATGGTGCATGATGAATTGCTCTTCTGAAACAGGTGACGTTGAAATGTTCAATTCTCCCTAGGGCAGTAGTACCCAAAGTGTCATCGCTTAGCCAGAGGCATCACTGTGGTCTAATAGCTGGGTAGAAACACAAACTTTCTGGGATCCACCCTACACCCTCTAAATCAGACTCTGAGGCTGAGAGCCTGCTGATCGTGTCCCAATAAGATGACCAAGTGATTCTAATACATGGTAAAAGTTGAGTGTCTCAGCCCTAGAACATTCCTTTTCATCAGAGGAAAGATAAGAGGTACTTAATTGGCAGCCAAAATACAGGGTAACCTTCATAGCTGACCACCTCCCTACTTTGACCACCTCCTGAAGTTGACCTAAATTTCATAGACCAGCTGCACACCACATGTACGTGTAAGTACAGACGGCCTAGTTCTTTATGTTGACCACCTCTGTATGTTGATAAATTTGTTACAGTCGTTGGGGTGGTCAAGTCATAGAGGTCATAAGATACGTGTTAGATCAGAGAGTGTCAACCTGATGGATCCGAGCTTTTCAAAGCTGCCCTACCTTTGATGGCTCAGACCCAGCACTCCTTCTATCTGTCCGTGCTACTGTCCCACTTGAGAACTGATGATAGTTGAGGTACCACTCTGGCCTTGAAGAGTCCAAGCCTTGATTTGATCCACAGTGCCTGCCATCTCTTCTCGCTCTGATTCTGCCTGACAGACGTTCTTGCCTAGCACCAGAGGCCAGACCTTGACTGCCTCATCCTGTTCTATCACCATATATGTGTCATTGTGTCTGGATGTACCATTTACAAAGTTCACTAGGCGACATCTATAAAAACTCAGAAGGCAGGAACCTTATGTATTTTACTAATCCCTGTATACAGTGAGGTGCTAATAAATATTTAACAACCGACTAAAAGCAAAAATCAAGCCCTGACTTGTGGTGTGGCTGATTTCTGTGGTATAAATCCCCCCACCACAGCTGATTTCAAGTTACCAACATGATGACACCAAACACAGAGGTGGGACAAGATGGGCACAATTGACTCTCACAAGTCTACAGGAACTGTCTCTAGGACACCGCAGCCTCTAATCCCAGTTCCTACCCAAATCGCTCCCATACTGAAAGTGCCCACCAACTAAGTATTTAATAAATGAGTGAGAACAGACAGGTGAGTGCCAATCTTTCCCCACCCCTGGAAAAGCACCTCAAGGGGCAAGTGCCATTGGTGAGAACACGTGGCGTCGCTATCTGTGGGTAGCGCATTTTGGTTTACATTCTTACCCAGCCTTGAAGAATGAACCGTTGACATTAAGTTGCACAAACATTTGTCACATAATCAAAAACAGCTACATTCCTATAAATAGCTATTCTAATTCATCCCAAAATAGTTCAGTACATGTAAATTAATAGGAATATACTATTTCAAAGCAGAAATGGTCTATATTTTAACTTGTTTAAGGGTTTGAACTTGTAATTGAAGTGAAATAATTAAATGGGTGCAAATAGCATTTGTACACATGACTTCCCCCCCTCCTTTAAGCTTTTAGTAAGGACATGCAATGTTAATGGAAAATCTTTAGCAGACTAGTCTATTTTATTTCATATTACCAAGTGTCCATGTGCAAAGAAGTCCTGTTTAAAATTTCCTCAATATTTATTGCTAAAGATTTCCACCTGAACTATAAAAGCAAATCGTATTTGCCAAATGTTTTCAGAATAAACGCCTGGCCTCTCTTACAATTTTCTAACACGATTAGAAAAGAAAAGCTCTGCCTCCCCCTGCACCGCCTTTTAGGAGTACAACTGATTTTTTTGTGACTGCAAAACATGCATCTTGACTACAAAGCCTTTAACATCTCTGCAGTTAGATAATAGAAATCACCACTGGTCCTGCTCTCCAGCCCTGTTCTTGCCTTTTTAAAAGTTCCCTGTAGGTGTTCACGTTCACTGGTATTTTCTTTCAACAATTCCTGTAAGTTATCCTGTCTTTGTGAATAAATAAGAGTTTGCAAAACTTTACACCCTGATTCTTCAATTAAACACCGACACAGAATGGTGGTATCCGGCATGCTAATCAGCGGGACCTCCCTGTGGGAACCTGTGCTGGGAGGCCGGCTAGCATTGAAGGCAGACAGCGCTGTTGACACTGGCTGTCAAAAAGGCTTCACGTCTTTGAAAGGAAATCTTAATCTTCTTTATTCATGTGTGAACGGTCCGGGCCCCCATCCCGCAGCTCATATGCATTGGCTCTTTAAACTCCAGGTTGCTAGGCTTGGGGACAGGGTCTGTTTGCCTGCGTCTAGTTCCCCCAAATGGATGAGAGCTGAAAATTAAAATCTGTCTGACACAGACCACCGCTTTTCAGTCTCTGTTTGAAGAGACATGGCAACCTAGGGCGACATGAAAAGGAATTTTATTGAGCGCAAAACCACTCGATGTTTAAATGTTGGTTACAGGCACTGAATGGTGATTTGGGGCAACTGGCAGATTGTTTACAGACAGTGGGAAGGCTGTCAATCACGGCACAAAGGCAAAATTTGTGTCAGGGGGGAAAAAAGTGCTTTTCTAGTGGCTGAACTCCGGTTTCCTGTTAACATGCTTAACTCCACAAATCAAAAGCTTTTTTGC
This sequence comes from Arctocebus calabarensis, assembly GCA_963573935.1. Lineage (NCBI taxonomy): Eukaryota > Metazoa > Chordata > Mammalia > Primates > Lorisidae > Arctocebus > Arctocebus calabarensis. Next base: position 15,028 of record CAUYON010043487.1, on the reverse strand, counting down.
TTGAAGTTTCCAAGCACAAAAATTTCAGAATAACAGAGACTCTTTGCTCATCTGGGTGGCACAGTTTTAAGCCTAGTTATGCCCCCGGGGACCTCCTATACAGTTTCTCGGTTGCATCTGAAATGTTATATCTTGGTTATATCTCTTGTGTCTGGATTTTTTGCAAATAGAAAATAGAAGTAAGCGAAGATGTAATTTCAATGGAGATCGTTGAAGATGTTTAAGACATTATGTACTGTACCATTTCGGAAGCCTGGTACAAAATTATCTTAGGTATACATTTGGTTTTATTTCAAGAACTCATTTCTTTTTAGGAAGTTGAAATTTTCTTGAGCGCTCTTTTAGATTGTTTTTGGAACATTTTCACTGCTGGCAATGTTGGCAAAAATGTGTGCGTGTTTATGTTTTTATATGTGTCATCAAGAAACATATATTAATGTAAATAAGAATCTTCAAAATCAGCATTGAGTCTAGGCTCTCAGAGATATCTTTGAGCATGGAGGTAGTATATATTACATTAACTTCATGGGTAGTCGAATGCATTTCTTCACGTAATGTAAAAAAAATAACAAGTTTTAAGGTTATATTAGAAAATGATAGATTCCAGTAAAGCCTTTAACTCTTGAGTTTTGCTTGGTCTTCTATGTACCCATAGCAGACTTTTCCTATGCAGGTGAAAACAACAGGGCTGACTCATCAGTAGGGAGATACATATTTGTTGTTCTCAGGAGCTGATAGTAGCCTTGCTCTATCTTGGATTCACACCACGCATTTGTCAGATGACTGTACAGAGATATGAGTTTTGACCTTGTCAAGGGACAGACGCAGAGCTAAAAGAAGGAAGACGAGAGAAAACCTTTCCTCTTTATTTGTGGTTTTAGGGAGTGCAACTTAATCACATTCAATACTCCCTATCAACTCTAAACATTTTGATATACAGTCACAGGACCAAGTGGGTATAAAAATTTGACAATGACAGATTGGAGAAGGTTTACAAGGTTTATTTGTAAGTCTGAATCAAGTTTTTTGCTCTTTCCCTTTCTTCCCTAGTATTTCTCCAAGGAGATCAAAGGGTTGGTGAAATGTTTTGCTTCATGGCCTGGAGAAGGCCTACCAGGGGAGTAAATAAGAGGTCAGTGAAAACTGGACAGATTTTATAGAAAGAGGCCTGGTACGGGCTGGGTGAGGACAGCAAGCATCCTAGGAGTACTTGGTTGGCTCATAGCTCCCTTTTTCCTCCAAGGGAAGAGCTGTGAGAGAAGTCTTGCCTGTCCCTTTCCCTCAGATAAAGCCTTTCTCCTTAACCAAACCCTAGTAAGTCTCCTTTGTCCTCTCTTCCCATTAGACTTGGACCTGGAGTTTAAACACTAGTCCTTGTTGGGCCTGGAATTGCCCATTTTTAGCACGAATGCTGCTAAGTCAGAGAGAATGCTTTGCCCTTGGTATCTGATCCCTTCACTATCTAATCTTATTCCTATTTCCCCCCTTCCCCTAGGGATGCATGTACCATGATCTGCCCTCAGCAAGAATCTCATTCACTCAGTTTCACAAGATGCCCCTTGCCTTTGATGTCTCCTCCTAATAAAGTTTCTGCTCGCTGGTCCCCAGCCTTCTCTGTGGTTATAAATCCCCACTTGTCCTTGCTGCCTTCAGAAACGAGCCCTCTTTTACACTTACGTCTATTTTCCCCTTTTCGCTCCAGGTTCCTGAATAAAATATTGTTCTACTGCTTTAGCTACCTGGTTTCCTGCTGTACTACTGCCCTAAGTGTCTCTCAGCTATCCAGTGGGGAGAATGACCAACGCCATCCTGCTAACCAGAAAAGCAAAGAATTATTGGATCCACTTCTCTCCTTGGAAGTCACCGAAACTCTTGAAATGCAGGGGGTTTTCTCTGCTGTCTCAATGCTGATAAGAACTACAAGGTGGGGACTTCAGATATTGCTAGAACCAGAACCAAAAAGGACTGAAAGATCTTTGCAATTTTTCATAACCCCTCCAAACTTGAAGAGTAAGGAAAATTGAAAAAACGGCTCATGCATACGTATTTGCTCAGGAATTAGGAACAGCAGAGTTACCAATGTCTCCATGTTGGCGTTTCGGATTATTAGCTTTGGCTAATTTAAAGTTACTAAATCACTGTGAGCTTTAAGGAGGACAAAAAAAATGTATGAATGTAAATAATGTTAATACAGTAATAATAATGTGGACTCCCTGGGGATTAGGAGGAAATATTTTAAATTCCAGAAAACAAAAAGGTTCTTGAAACATAGATTCCTTTTTAGGGTCAGAGCAGTGGGGAGGGACTGTTTTTAACCAGATCGCCTGCTGCCATTTAATTTCCTTTTTCCGATGCCATCGCTACACCCTTCAGGGGTTTTTAGGGGCCACTGTTCCTTGTGCTCTTAAAATCATGATTCACTAGTGTTATTACAAAGGATATGGAGTGGTTTGTAGCCTTGGGCAGGAAAACCACTCTTGTCCTTCTTCTGGAACTTCTACCACTGCTGTTTCATCTTTCCCCACCCTCAAGGAAATGGAAAGTTTTTGAATGATGTGATGACCTTAATTTCCTTGGCTTTTCTAGATTTGTAGCCTCTGGTAGTAACTCAACCTTAAAACCTTAACCCAGCATTTGAAGTTATGTTTAATGTTGCTATGGATTCCATCACATTTTACCAAGGTTCCTTTACTTTTCCCATCCTAGACCTCCCAAAGACCTTCCTAGTAACCACAATGGAGACACAAGGGGGAAAATCAAAATAAACTATCTGAAACTACAAATGCTCTAAGGAAAAAAATTACATTAGGTTTTTCATATTTCTAATCAAATGCAAGTTGTTATTCTTAAAAAGAAAACTTCATATGAACTTCTGTGTATTTCAGCATTGTAGACTATAATAGTCAAATATTATTTTAACCAAACTGATAATATCACTAAATAGGCCTCTGTGGGAAATGATCCTGATCCCTCCCACCCCTTCTGCAGCCAGAATCCTCTCAACAAGAGAGGGGAACTGGAGAACAAACATTTTGTCTTTGGCCAACCACCATATTTATTTGTTTAGTCAGTTGGTTACGAATTTGTATCTTTTGACCCTTGGTGTCCATTTTATCATAGTTTTCATCAATACTTTCCTCCTGCCTTTGGGCTTTTTCTGGTTTCTACTCTCTCTGGGGAATTTCCTTAAAGTTTTATTAAATAATACACTAATTTTGATATAGACAAACGTCAGGCATCAGGTTCTCATATGGTCAGGCCTCCCTTGATTTGGGAGTCGATAAGACCATTTCTCCAATTCGGCAGGGAGCTGGTTAATCCTTGCGGGGGTCCTTCTGAAGACTGAAATGGGGGGGAGATGTTTTTTCCTCTGAGTACAATGGGGAAAATGGCATGAATAAGTAGCTCTGATTGAAGGTCTAACAACCTACTGATGAAACTCTCCTGCAGATGGAATTTTAGACGGCTCCTTGGTTTACTTTTGGTTTGTTTTCAGTTCCAAGAATAGTTTCGTTGAAGTGATGCAGAAGTATTATCTTAATATTATCACTTCAGTTGCAATCCCAGGGAAGTCTGCTCCCTTTCCCCCAGTTTGTGGTCACTGCAGGCTGACCAGCCCAAGGTGAGGGAAGGAGGAGGTGTCCTCCCTCTTCCTGGCCTTGTCCTTGCTACTACCTAAAGCTGTCATTGGTATGGCGTGGGTGGGGACAGATGGGTAAGGGTTAGATGAAATTTGGGGTGCTGGCTCTTAGTTCATGGCTGTTCCCATGGGTTGCACTGGTGATCACAGTGGGACACTCTGACTGCTGTGCCCTTGGCCTAGAAGAGTTTCCTCAGGTTGCCATTTCCACGTCCTCCACACCCACCGAGACTTTCATTCACGCCTCAGACCTGAGGCCTCAGAAGCTGGAGAAGTGCAGGCTGGGCTTCGACATACGTTAGAAGTTCCCAAATGACAAGAATCTCCAGGCTCATGAGAGAGAGATCTATGGATTTAAACTCAAGAAATGTTTTTAATCTTCAACCTCTTCACTCCTGCATTTGAAAAAAAAATAGTGGCCTGTCATGGCGGCTCACACTGTAATCCTAGCACTCTGGGAGGCTGCGGTGGGAGAATCTGTGAAGCTCAGGGAGTGTGACCAGCCTGAGCAAGAGCAAGATCCCCTCTCTACTAAAAGTAGAAAAATTAGCTGCGTGTTGTGGTGAGTGTCTGTAATCCCAGCTAGTGGGGAGGCTGAAGCAGGAGGAATGCTTGAGCCCAGGAGTTTGCGTTTGCTGTCAGCTATGAGCTAGGCTGACACCATGGCACTCTAGCCTGGGTGACAGAGTGAGACTGTCTCAAAAAGAAGCAAAACATGATATGGTTATCTTTCACCAACCTATAGTAGTAATTTTCATTACCAGAGAAAGCACCAAGCCTCTCATTCTAAAACATTGACGTTCAGGTCAATGGCGATCCTGCCATCTTCCCTTAAAAGGTGCTTTTTATAGTTCATATTGGAATATCTAAATCGCAGGTTTGGGTACCTTTTTGAAAGCAAACAAGCAACCACTCTTAGAGAGAGCAAACTGCTTACAACTCTTAATCACCCCCCCACGTCTATTGCTCCAACCTCCCTTAATTTGGTAAAAATTTTCTTTTTTTTTTTTTGAGACAGTCTCAAGCTGTTGCCCTGGGTAGAGTGCTGTGGTGTCTCAGCCCACGGCAACCTCCAACTCTTGGGCTTAAGAGATTCTCTTACCTCAGCCTCCCAAGTAGCTGAGACTACAGGCACCCACTACAAAGCCCGGCTATTTTTTTTGCTGTTGTTGTTGCAGTTGTCATTTTTGTTTTAGATGGCCAGTGCTGGGTTCGAATCTGCCAGCCTCGGTGTATGTGCACTGGTGCCCTACCCACTGAGCTATGGGTACCACCCTTAGTAAAAATTTTTAAAAGTTAAAATTTTCTAGAAAACATTCTTAGTAAGGTCATTGGAAAATAAGCAACTTGTTGCTTGGTGCTCCAAAAAGAGAATAGCTCCTCTGTCAACGAAGGAGAAATGAAAATGCATTGGTTTGGGCTTCTATAAAGTAAGGAAGGCCAAAGGCAAGTTATCAGTTTAATAGTAAGTCACAAGAAATCCACATTTGACCAAGAAACAATACCCACATCTTTTACCCAGTAAAAATGAACAAAGAAGCTCTATGACTCATTTAAATCAGATGTCCTTACAGAAGAACTTCTTAACTGGTCAAGGTTATTGAGATTAATTGTCTTTTCTGGAAATGCCAAGTAAGCATAAATCTTGTTTCATTTAATGGAATGTCTTCGAAAGGCATTTTGAATGTGAGAGCAAGCGCCCTATTAGAAAAGGCCTCAATACTGTTTATTTTTCCAAATGCGGCTTTGCAGTGAGCATTTAAAGTACCCCAAACAAAGGCAACAGATAAAATATCCCCAAGTATACACAGAGCTGTTTCCATGTGGTACTGGGCTACACGTGATTTTAAAAGCATATAAATTTTCTGGCAAGCTTGAAAGTTGATCATAATTTTGTAGACAGCTGAACTGAACTGTTCAAATGTTCTCTCTTTGGTCAAAACTTCAAATGAGAATTCATGATTTGTCCAATTGGAATATATCCGGAAAATGAAATACAATAAGAGATTCACCGAGTTCAAAAACAAAATGGAAACTGTGGTTCCTGGCAGGGACGACTCAGGCCGGATACGTTTTATAGAGCAAATCAAGATCTGGCTTCTGGTTAAGATGACATTAACGCAAAAAGAATGACTATAGGTCATGGGCTTTCTGAGCAGGCATTGTCAAGGGAAGGGCGGACACAGAATACCAGACATTTGCTGCCTTAAAAGCAGCTCGGGAATGCGTCATCTCTTTTCCAAGCTTTCCATCCTCTTCTCCCTTCTCACACCAGCCGCTCTTACAATGTGTGTTGTTTTCAGAGATGGTTGGGTTTGAACCCAAAGTCATGCCATGTCCGAACCAGGGTGTACTTCCTCAGTGCAAAAGGATGCTTTTCTAGAAGAGTCAGGCTGCTCACTGATGCACAAAGAAGCCAGCCCTCAAGTATTTCATAACATTATAGAAAATGCTATCCATGACCAGGGGTTTTGACGGCAGGGAGAGATCTAAATGATGAACCAATCCCTCTGAACCCACGAGCTTCTGGAGCCAGCTTGATCTCCAGTGGCAACCCGTATAGCTCAGACAAAAGCTAATTGTCCTTCCTCCTGATCACCGTGCAGCTTGCTGTCTGATATGGCGATAGTATTTGACAGCTGTCTGTTTTATTCCTCTAACGATGGAACTACTTAGTTCTGAGAACGAGGAGAGTCAAATGGTCTCAGATGCCCCACCCCACATCAAGAATAAGGAAGGACTGGGGGAATTCCTCTGTAAAGGAATGGGGTGGCCCTGTCTTCTCAACCTTGACTTTTGGGGTGATGTGTAGTTGAGCCTAATTCTTTGTGGCTTTTCTCAAATAGAGTGCTCAGTTCTTCCAGCAACACACAAGGCATTGATAAGTAAGGAATCATCTCCTTGGTAAGTAATCAGAAAGAGGAAAAACTCCCATAAGAAAAGATGGGAAGGGTGGCGCCTGTGGCTTAGTGAGTAGGGCGCCAGTCCCATATACCAGAGGTGGCAGGTTCAAACCCAGCTTTGGCCAAAAGAAAAGATGGGAAATTGATTTACTTGGGAAAATGTGGTAGTTGTTTTTTCTTTAAGTAAATTTATTTCAGGTTAATATGAAGGTACCGATAATCGGGTCAAAGTATTTGATTTTCTAAGGTAGAGTCCCTCATGTGGCCGTGTCCCACTCACAATTGGTGTGCCTGACACCCCCACCCCGTGCCCATTCAGTGAGAGAACCTGACCCCCAACAAGAAACATTTCATGCAATGGCACTGTTTCATCCAGTGCCAGGCACACTCTTTTAAGCCTTTTATATGTAGTATTTCTCTCAGTTAATAAAATACTAATGAAATAGGCACTTACTTTCCATATTTTATAGATGTGAGAAATCAAGTGTAAAGGGTTACCTTATCCAAGGTCATGCTAGTCAAGGACAGAGCCCTACTTGATTCAAGAGTTGAAGCTTGTACCAATGATGCCCAAATCTGGTTATTAATAATGGAATAACTAATGGAGAAAGTTTTATGAGTATAAATTTTGGTTTATTATTAACATCTTTTTTAAGTTACATCTGCCCTTTAGGTTGATTGTGAAGACAAAAAATAAGATAAAGCACAATTTCAGACTTAATAAATATTAGTTATCATCATTTTCAATGAGACAAGACAATTATCCAATTATCTCCAAAAGGGCAAGAGTGATAGTCTTGTTACCTAGAGTATTGTTACTGGGAAGCTTAGATTCTTCATTCATTCATTTACATGTGCATGACTCCATAGAGCAGGAGTCCTCAAACTTTTTAAATAGGGGGCCAGTTCACTGTACCTTAGACGGTTTGAGGGCTAGACTATAGTTAAAAAAAAAAAAACTATGAACAAATTTCTATGCACACTGCACATATCTTATTTTGAAGTAAAAAACAAAATGGGGGGTGGCACCTGTGGCTAAAAGGAGTAGGGCGCCATCCCTATATACTGGAGGTGGTGAGTTCAAACCCAGTCCTGGCCAAAAACTGCAAAGAGGAAAAAAAAAAGGGAACAAATACAAATATAATATTTAAAATGAAATAAAAGGCACCTCCTATCTGCAAAAAAAAAGAAAAGACCTCCTAACTTCAGGAAAAAAAGGCCCCCCCTTAACCACAAAAAAAAGGCCCTACTAACTGCAAAATAAAATAAAAAAATAGACCTCCTAACTTAAAAAAAAAACAAATCCTAACTTGTTCTTACCTCAGTCCTCAGGCAGCAGCAGGCTCTCAACAGGCAAGCTCGTGACTCATCCGATCATGACTCTCAGTCTCACCCAAGACTGAGAGGAGGAGTCGAGAGACAGAGAGAAGGAGGGCAGTCGGAGAGTGCGGCGCACATTCCACACATGCGCACTGCAGCCCTGGAAAGAGTTGGCTGCTAAGCAGGACAGGCATGGCTGGCAAACCCCCCCTGGGGGCCAGATAAATATCCTCAGAGGTCTGCATGTGGCCCCTGGGCCATAGTTTGAGGACCCCTGCCATAGAGAGTGCTAGCTTTGCAAAGGGAATGAAACAGGCATCCTGTAAGAAGCAGGGCAGAGAGGAAAAAACTAATGAAAATTTGCCTTGAATTACAAATTACCAAGTGTCAGGAAAGATAAAAACTGGGTGAAGCAAGTGTTCTAGTGATAGGGTCAACTCACCCAGGTAGAACTGACCCGCCCAGGTAGTACTAAACACCCTAGGAAGGATTCCTTTCCTAGGAAGCATGTCCCTCTCTGAAATAGCAAATAGACCAATCCCTTCTCCCTGACCCCCTTTCTCACCCACAGGCCCAGGTAGAAACCCCCATCCCCCACATGAGGAATTCTTTTTCTGATTTCACCCCACCTGCACCCAGGCAGAATAAATCATTTTGATTGCACAAAACTGGGAGTCTGTATTCCTTTTGTCCAATGCCTCGGAATAATCTTCCATCTCTGGGTCGGTAACCTCTCATGAGGAGAAGCACACAGGACACTTTCCACAGGTCCAGCAAGTGGAACTCTTCGTGGTCCCCACACTTGTGTTTTTTTGTGTGAGAGCCATAGAGTCTGCTCGCCTTCACCGCCAAGACCAAACCGTGCTGTATTTTCCTTGTTGCTTAAGCAGTTAGGGGCCTCGTCACTTGATCTTTTTGTGCAAACTGTAGTAAACCTCTGAATGCCCATTAGCCTCCTTTTGGACAGTCACACAATTTAGGTTCCTTTTCTCCCTCTCCTGTCATTGACAGCTCAAAGATCCTAATCTCCATCAGAAGCAGTTGGAATTTGTATTTTGGAACAAATGTTTGCACCCAGCATCTATGAAAATCTGAAGGTTTTGAATCCGTTCACTCTCCTGATGATTTCTACAGGGTTTCTTTCCGGCTTTCCAGATGGATCTCACCTGAGCTTCACAATTAACCACAGGTAGTAACATAAGCTCTCTGCTACTCTGCACTCTGATATGATTTTTATCATTCAACTTAGAAAAGAAATGGAGCAGTAGACGATTCACAGAGTCTAATAAATGCAACAAATACATCGTAATCTCTGTGCCAGGCTTTCTACTGAAAGAAAAAGAAGTGTTGCTTTTATGGTTTAAAAATGTAATTGCCAACCTGCTTTCATTAAGAGGTGGGGCCTCTAAGGGGTGATGAGGCCAAGAGGGCTGCTCCCTCAGTAATGGACTTAAGGCCCTCCTAAAAGAGGCGTCACCCAGCATTCAGGTAACTGGCCTTCTGCCCTATAAGGACACAGCAAGAAGGCCCTGAGCAGACCACAAGCCGGGGCCTGAGTCTTGATCTCCCAGCCTCCAGAACTGTGAGAAATACATGTCTGTTCTTTTTTAATTGCAGATATTTTTGTTGCAATAGCACAGGACAGATGAAGATGGGTGTCATCTAAAAAATTATTTTTGTTGTTTTTTCCTAAAAAAAATTATTTTCTAAGAAATATTATTTTTGTTGTTTTTTCCTCTCATTGACTAGGAACAAAGTGATTTAATTTGAGTAATGAGTAATGAGTTTTAAAACAGACAGCATTGGTATCCAGTTGAAGATGCAATTTTATCACATAGCAGAATGTTTTGCTCCCCAACATACAAGCTCAATGTCAAATCGAGGATCAATGGTTGTCAGAAATTCTATAAAGGCGGAAAGGGATTGCTTAGGGAATGCAATTGGATGGCCTGGGATCTTGAGACTGTTTTTAAAGCTGTACGCCTCATCATACCGTTTTTATTTAAGTATATGTTTGTGGGGTGGGTGAGGTAGCAGAGATTGTGATTACTGAATTCACTGTCCAGCCCAAATTAGTCCACAATACCATGGTCCAATGTATGGCAGAAGTGTTAGAAAAGGACTTGCAAAGGCTGATGCTGGTATTCTCAGGCGGTGTCTACCTTGGTGTGCAGCCACGCCAGGGTTATGCACAGAAAAATGCTGCAAACTCTAGAAAGCGTGCAGAGACAGGACTAGGAAATCGGGGCAGAGTTGAAGTCTTGCCAGAAGCATCTGAGCTGACTTTCCCCGGCTTTGCACTGGACCCTAACAAGTGGAATGTATTGCTAATGTTCAGCAATAGATTTTTATTTCATCTTTGAGATGGATTATTGTGACATTCTAAAGGTATTTATTACAGAGAAATTGTATTTCATCCAATGCGTCCATGATCAGACACCTGTGTTAGTGATGAAAACGATGCTGCTGAGCAGACCACCCGCCCCCCGGCAGAAACAATCGTGGCTGGCAGTCTGTGACTTAGCAGAGCCTGTCTCTGTTCTAAGTTATTTCCGGTTTTTCTCTGGGGTATTATGTGTGACCTGTTGATGAGCCTGGGCAAGTTTTTTGATCATGCCAAACATAGGTTACTTATCAATGACATAGAGTCAGTATGATCAAATGCAGTGGCGTGTGGAGCCTTAATAAGTATTGAATTTTCAGGAATGTTTCAAGCCAGGTGATATCACTAAGGCTGTGCTCAGTGGGCCCTGCTGGGAGCAATTACAACACAGAAATTAACAAATGCCCATGAAGGTCTCTCCCCCACCCAAGAGAGTCAGTTGATGTTACCTGCACACCGCAGGCGGTATTGCCCCCTGACTGCCGTGAGAATTGAATGCCACCATGTATGTAAAGCAGGGCCTAGCCATACAAGGCTGGCTGGAGTGCCCTCCGGCAATGACAGTTACTTTACAGTATTTATGTTAGCATTAAACATGAACTGCATTACAGGCTGTATTTATTTCCCCATGTTCATTGGTTTTATTCCTTTCCTAGGGCTATCACAGCAAAGTACCACAAACTAAGTGGCTTAAAAGATCAACAACGTACTGTGTCATAGTTCTGGAGACCACAAGGTGGGAACAGTGTTGGTAGGCCTGCACCCCCTCTGAACGCCGCAGGGGTTTTCCTCTGTGCCCCACTTCTGGACATCCCTCTGCTTTCAGCTGTGTGACCACTGTCTCTGCCTCTGTCCTCACCTGGCACTCACTTGGTTTCTGTCTTCACAGGACTGTTTTCTGACAAGGTCGGATGAGGGACACCCCCCACTCCAGGATGACCTCGCCTTGACTAGCGACACCTGCAGTGACCTCTTTCCAAGGAGGGTCACGTTCTGAGGTCCTGGGGACTAGCACTTCCATATTCAGGGGAGACCATTTAAAACCCATGACCTCTAGCCAGCACCCTTTGGAACTGTCTTTCCGGCTGCCCTACAGCGTCACTCAGCTCCGCTCGGCTTGTCATCAGTCTGTCCCCAGTTCCTCTGAGTGTTAATCTGTCACTTGACAAGGCTAAATGGCCGTAAGACATAGTTTAACACTTAAAAACCCCAACGACACTATGAGAGGTCAGTACTGGGGTGGTTAACACTGAAGAAACAAAAACACACTTACAAAGCCCTGAATGTTAGGCATCACCCTGTGCAAACGATCCTCATGCCGAAGGATGGACCGGCCGTCGAGGGGCTGAGCAGGGGAACGGCTGAAACCAGACAGGTCTCCGCGATATTCCCAAGTGCGAGGGGCCTTCGGAGGATAAGCCGCAGCGTCTGTGGAAGTCGGTGCCAAATGTGCAGGAGGAAAGGCTAGAACAGCTTCATGTTAAACTGCGTGGAAGAGGAGGAGGAAGGTTGGGTAATCCTGTTTCGTAGCACCCAGAAAGAAAGCTGAGATTGTAAAAACTACTTTCTACTACTTGATAATAGAAAACTTTGGCAGTCATGCTGCTGGAGTCCTTAGACATAGGTGGCAGTTCCTATATTTTAAAACCATCTGAAATCTTAGCTGGATCAATGCCAGGGTCTACAGACAGGGTGCTTGGTGTTGACAACGACAGCTTGCCCTTGGCCGTCTGTATCGTACCCTTGGGGTATTTACCATGTTCCTTTTCCAGGGTAATATACACATTCTTTTTTTTAACTTTCCTAAGAACATTAGAAGGTAGACCTTCTTTCCTCTCAGATAATGAACGAATTAAGGTTGTAATGGCTAAGTAAATATTTTTTTCCACGCTTATTTTATTTCAGGAAATTCACTGTAGGGCGGATGAGGTGGCCATCTAAACAAGGTTATGTCCCTTAGAGAATTTACATTCCAGGGAGGAGAGAAATACAATAAATAAACGAAAAATCAAATCCATGAAATTATTACAACAATAATTATTGTAACAAATGCTGTGAAGGAAAAAGGACTTTGGAGAGAGTGTTTTTGAAAAAGGCCTCAGAAATGGTGACATGAGAGGAGAGACCCAAGGCAGAAGAGTCCGGGCGAGTCCCCGGGTGCCGTGAGACTGAATCAGCAGGTCAGAGCGCCTGGAATAGGAGAGTGGAAGGGAGTGGGAGAGACAGGAAGGGAGAGGCTGGCAGGGCAATGTGTGCTCGGCCCATAAGCCTTCCCGACATATGTGCTTCTGTTATAAAGACTGAGGGAAGGCACCAAAACCATTCTAGAAAGGGCGTGCCCACAGGGTGGTGAATCGTTCACACAGCGTCAAATTCTGGACCTGGGAGTCCAGTGAGAAGGCTACTGGAATAGTCCTGGTGGGGAAAAAAATGGATGTTGGAACAAGGAGGTGCCAGGAAGAGCAGAGAGGAGCAAATGGGTTTAATGGACATAGATTGGTGGATTTACAGCCAGTGAATTCTAGAAAACGAGGAAAAGAAAGGAATCAAGAATGAGCCTTAGACGGCCGGGCATGGTGGCTTGCTCCTGTAATCCTAGCACTCTGGGAAGCCAAGGGGAATTGCTTAAACTCAGGAGTTCAAGATCAGCCTGAGTAAGAACAAGACCTGGTCTCTACTAAAAGCAGAAAAACTAGGCAGGCATGCTGGCACGTGTCTGTATTCCCAACTACTCAGGAGGCTGAGGCAAGAGGATTTCTTCAGCTCAAGAGTTTGGGGTTGCTGTGAGCTATGACGACTCCTCAGCATTCTACCCAAGGTGACAGAGTGAGACTCTGTCTCAAAAGGAAAAAAAAAAAGCTATAGGCTTCTGATTTACATACCAGAGTGGATTGTGGGATGATTTAGTGGTGTGTTGATGGATGAAAATTTGGGATGGGAAGTCATGACTTTTGGCAGTGGCATTAAAAATGACAATTACATATCCATATGGATATTCTAAAACAGGAGTTAACTGTATGATCCTGAAATTAAAAGAGAAGTTAAAATTAGAGATAATGTAGAAATCATCAGCTGATGGATGACAGTGGAAGCCTGAGAACCACATGATATGCCTAGAGAAAATATAGATGGAGGCCCAGGGAAAAGGCTCGGGACATTGCAGATTAAGTGATTGAGTTGGGCCATGAGATATGAGGATTAGCCAATTGGTAGAAGCATCTGATGGTCCAGAATTTACATGCAGAAATTGTTTTAATTATTTTTCAAATAGATGCATCTTAAGTTGTTTGTTTTTTTTCTTGATTTCAGTATATTTAGGAGTACAAGTGCTTTTGGTTACATGGATGATTTGTACAGTGGGGAAGTCTGGTCTTTAGTGTAGCTGCTGTTCCAATAGCGTATTCTTTATCCACTAGGTAACGTTTCATTTTCATTCCTCACTCCCCTCTCACTCTTCCCCATTAGCTGAGTTTCTAATGTCCTTCGTACCATTCTGTAGTGCCTCCCCCCCCCACACACACACACAGCCTAGCTTAACTCCCACTTGTAAGTGAGAACTTGCGGTATTTGGTTTTCTGTTTCTGAGTCACTTCCCTTAGAGTAATGGCTCCAAGTGCTCCAGTTGCCCAATCGGTTAGCACACGGAACTGATACAATAGAATAATGGCTCCAGTTCTATCCACGGTGCTGCAAAAGACTTAATTTCATTCTTTTTATGGCAAAGTATTATTCTACAGTATATATATCACATTTTCTTTATCCACTCAAGTTGGTTTTATATTCTTGTGATTGTGTTGTGATAAACATACAAGTGCAGGTGTCACTTTGCTAAAATGACACTTTTCCTCTGGGTAGATACCCAGTAGTGGGATTGCTGGATCAAGTGGTAGGTCTACTTTAGTTTTCTGAGAAATAGCCATACTATTCTCCATATATGATGTACTAATTTACAGTCCCACCAACAGTGTCCGAACGTTCCCTTTTCCCCACATCTAGGCCAACGTCGATTGTCTTTACTTTACTCTTTTTAATAATAGGCTTTCCGACAGAGGTAAGGTGGGACCTCACTGTGGTTTCAGTTTGTATTTCCCTAATGATTAATGATGTCGAGCATTTTTTCATAATTTTTTCAATTTAAATATCTTCTTTTGAAAAATATGTTTTCATATTGTTTGCCCTCTTTTTAATGGAACTTATTTGGGTTTTTTTTTCTTGCTGATTTGACTTCCTTATAGAATCTGGATATCAGTCCTCTGTTGAATGTGCTGTTTGCTTCTCTTAATGCCCATCCTACCCTCTCAGTGGATATCATACCACATAAAGTTGACAATGTTTCATTTTAAGTACAGATGCTAAGTTGGCCAGGCTAATGTTAACTTTAGGTCACTTTTCTGCCTTTCTGCCTTTGGAGGCTGATTTATTCATGCTCAAACTTATGGAGTTTAGTCATTCACACTGAACTATTCCTCTTTTCATGTTTCAAGGCAGAACAAAAATATTATGTCCCCTTTCTAACTAAATGGTTTTATCCTACTTGGATATTTAAATCAAAAAATGTTGAATTATTTTTTATTCCTTTTTATTTTATTTTATTTTTTTTGTAGAGACAGAGTCTCACTTTATTGCCCTCGGTAGAGTGCCGTGGCATCACACAGCTCACAGCAACCTCCAACTCCTGGGCTTAGGCGATTCTCTTGCCTCAGCCTCCCGAGTAGCTGGGACTACAGGCGCCTGCCACAACGCCCAGCTATTTTTCTGTTTTTGCAGTTTGGCCGAGGCCAG
>CAUYON010043486.1:0-22835 GCA_963573935.1 Arctocebus calabarensis | reverse complement strand
GGCCATGGATCATGGATGGATACAAACGGCCTGTGGTCTCCAGCCCTCACTTCAGTCACACCCTAAGCAGGTTTCCAGCCGAGGAGCCATGGCCCACATCACCTAGGATTGTATAAGTAAACTCTGATGTCACATTTCTCAGAATGTATTCCTGACAGTGAGTATGTCGTGACTACATTTCTATTTGTCTCTTTACCATTTCATATTGTACTTTTTGAGGTCCTTGCACTCAGGAGAACATATCTGCATTGAACTTCGTGTCCTTAATGTGACTCCTCGTTCTTGGTTCATGGCAGCGCATGACCAACCCAGTTTGGGGATCAAGGTGATTAAACAAAGGCCAAGAAGCTGATCTCCCTGAGAGCTACTTAATCAGCTTCACAGAAAGCATCATCATGCAACAGAACAGTAAGAGAACTGAAAGCTAACATTTACTGAGTATTTACTACATGCCAAACTATTCTTTCACTTAATCCTGACCTCAGACAGGATTGTTAATTAATATTATTAATATTGTTTTACAGATGAGAAAACTAAATCATGAGGAGGTTAAGTAATTGGCCCGGGGTCATATGGTTAGTGCAGGAGCCAGAAGGCCAACAGGAAACAGTGGCAGTATTTGGTCATATGCAGGACTACTGGGTGGTGTTAGGGACACCGTAGGAATACTGCATAATCCTGCAGCTAGTAAGAAACTGACACCACCCCTGCCATCAGTATTCCTCTGGCACAACTCCCAAGAAGGAGGTTTTATCAGAATCAAAAAAAGACACAGAGATTTGTAGAGATTACAGGTACGCCAGAGAAGAACAGAATCTTTATGTCAAGGGACAGACAGCTGTAGGCAGTTCCACGAGAGAAGGGAATAAATACACTACGGAGCTTCATGCTGGCTGATCTCATTGGGGGCAGGGACTTCCACAGAGGCAGCCTCCTGGGGAAGAGAGTAGGCTGGAGAAGGAGCAAAGGGATCTAAGATCGCAAAACAAAGGCAGACATAACTGTGATGCATGGATGGTACCCAAGGATCTGGCTACAAAGCCACAAGCTCACTACTGTGCTTAGCTGTGATGTGTGGATGGTATCCGAGCATCTGGTTATAAAGTTTATGAGCTCACTACTGTGCTTAGCTGTGATGTGTGGATGGTACCTAAGGATCTGGCTACAAAGCCGCGAGCTCACTACTGTGCTTAGCTGTGATGCGCGGATGGTATCCAAGCATCTGCATACAAATTCTGTGAGCTCACTATAATGCTTAGCTGTGATGCGTGGATTGGACCCAAGCATCTGCCACAAAGCCTGTGAGCTCACTACTGCTCTATGCTTGTGGGGTGGTAGGCAGGAAGGGAGGCTGTTTTCAGTTCAGACTCCAAGAACAAAATGATTCTTTTAACCAAAGGCAATATTATTTTCTTTTCACCATCATCACTGATGAGATACTGATCTTGCAGGGGAACTATACTTGCTAAGGAGAATAGGGGACAATCTTGGAACCTAAGAGAAAAAAGATGGCAGCATTGCACAGGGCTTCCCCGTATCAGGTGTGTAGGCACTTGGCACTTTGCAGAGCTTACTGGTGTGTATCAAAGGGTTTCAGACACAAGCAAAAAAAATCAGCGATAAGGGAGTCTGAAAGGATGTGGTCCTACCAGTGGGATTACAGCATCCTACACAAACGGAGGATGTGACGACCCAGAGTAGAATCTAATCTATCCCCACATTATTTATGGGTTAAAACTGCTTCCTCAGTGAGGAGAAACTATGAATTGATAACTGAATCCTCTAATAGGCTTTATAATTCAGTGAAAATGAATGTGTAGTTAATTATTTATAGTTTCATTAAAATTAGCTTTGGTCAAACTCAATAACCCCTTTCATTTTCTCTGCATAATTATGACTTTAAAACCCACCTATGCTGTTAATCTCGGTGCCTCAATGGCGTAGATCATATTATACTTTACATATCTCTTTACAGAGAGTTCAAGAATAGTTACTGAGAGACCACTGTGGACCAAGTGCTAGGTGCTAGAGAAATAATATTAGAGAAAACAAGATCTTGTTCTCCTGAGTTCATAATCTAGTGAAGAAAACTGACAATGTCTCCACCTGAGAATACGGATGATGGAGCTAGGATCAGAACACAGTAACCCATGGATATTCCTCAACCATATGCTATAGCTTCTTCTCATTCCGTATGCAATTTTTTTTCTTTTTCTATGTTTAGGGAAAGATCCACTCAAAGTCCCCCATCTCTCCCATCCCCATGAGCCATTCATCGCATTCTGTTCCCAAGGAGAAGTGAAGAGTCGGTTTCAGGGTGTGTATCTGGCAGAGGTGCTGGCGACATTGTGTTTCTTTTCCTTGTGCATGGAGAAAGACTGGGGTGAGTGGATTAAGCTGTTTCCTTTCAGCCTTAGAACATATCCTGACTTGTTTCTTGCCATCACTTTCTTCTTTAGACTACTAAAGAAAGATTTAGATAAGAGCTTGGGTGGAAAGGAGACAAGCAGACCTCTCAGTCTATCTGGAACGTCCCTGCTCACTTAGGGTAGTATCCATCACAGGCAAAAAGGTATCTTTTGTGCATTTAGCTTAGCTCAACTGTGGGTCTAATTTGAGTATTCCGACAAAGCTTCACTTAAAAGAAGGTATCAATTTGCCTGGGTAATCATCTTATGGCCCTGTTGGGGAAAATTGCTGTCATAATAGGTTTTAGCTATCTGGGAATTCCAGTTCTGGATCAGAACCTAAATTACTGAAAGTCATTTTCTAATTCTTCAATTATTTATTTGATTACTAAAACTATTACTAAAAGACCTTTTTGTGATAGAAACTGCTGAGCCTGTGTGGAGTGAACTACTTATCTGGGCAGCATGACAGGACAGTCAGAGACTTCGTGTTGGAACATCTGATTAAAGAAATGTAAAATGATACTTGCACAGGAATCTTGGTAGGGTCACTTTGAATGTTAGGATTTTTAAGATCAGGTCTGTACACATAATTATTTCCACCTAGACAGGAGGAGTTTGTGGCTGTATTGCCGGTGAGACCATAGAGCCTAGGCCACTTGGTTATTCAGCTAGGACTTCAATGAAGATGCTCACGCGGGTCCCAGGTGACACACGGACACCTCCTGTGCAGGACAGTGAAATGAACGCCAGTGAGCTTGTCAGTTACTCTACATATATTCATAAAGGGCTTATTGTTATCAGGCACATGGGTGAATAGACCCCATTTCAGCCCTTTGCATTCTTATATTCTGATGTACAATAACATATTTATCTTTATTGTAAACATTTAGTTGTCATGAGTGGCAGTTGGGTATAGTAGAAAGAGTCTAGGCTGGATGGCAGTGAAAATATCTACTGTCAGTTCCATCATTAGCCACCAACGTGACCAGAGTTAAATAACTTAAGCTCTTTGTCACTAAATTTCCCCATCTGTAATACAAAGTGGGCAGGATTGATGAGATAGTTGAATGATTCTTCTAAAAAGCTAAGAGGAAAAACCCATTGTTTGGAGGCTATTCTAGTTTGGAGTTTTCTAAAAATCCTGGAATAATTCATGTGCTTAAAAAATATTAAATAAAAATAAGGTCATCTTAATCCTCTCCTTCCTTTGCTCATAAGTCCATAAGGATCTTTAAACAACTCAAAACTCTTATGTATCATGCTAGAAAAATATTCAAAACAAACCCAGAGAAGAAGCATCAGATAATAAGAACTTCCCTTAGTCCTAAAGTCTCTGAAATCCCAAACATGCAGGATGTGGTTTGAGGGCAATGTGCAAATAAAAAATCATGATCTCAAGATAAAAAGTAGTGAATGTGTATTTATCTTTGCCATCTGCCCACATAAAATACTTTTCTTATTAACCATGATAATTAAGCCAAAACAAACTAGTAGCATTTACCTTTCAGACAAAATACCAACTTCTGTGTTTCCATTGACATCAGTTTAAGACATCAAATTATCCATGTCCTTTCTGACTGTGTAATTTGTTTACCATTTTAGTCATGCTTAACAACGTGGTAAACATTTTTATAGAAGTAGTTAATCTATACTTTGTTAATTAATGAAGACTCAGCACACTGTATACCATCTAGTTCAAGATACTTATTTTGATTATGGATAACATTAGTTTGAACACAGATCACTTACATTGAAAACATTAAATTAATAAATTTTGATACAAATATTTTTCTCTCTTTTTTTTTTTTATTGTTGGGAATTCATGGAGGGTACAAGAAAAGAAACCAGGTTCCACTGATTACATTTGTTAGGTAAAGTCCCTCTTATAATCCTGTTTTGCCCCCAAAGGGTGTGGCAAACACCAAGACCCACACCCCCCTTGCTCCACAAATATTGTCTTAATAGGATCCATAGACTAATACATAACTTGTCCTATTTTTCTGAGTTAAGCTTCTAGAAGTGATACGCCTTTGCATGTGGGTTTTTATAAAAGTGATCTCATTTGTAACTCACAACGATCTTGAAAGGATTATGGAGTGGGGGTAACAATAACCATTAAGATCTATTGGGCTCCAGAGTGGGCCATGCTGGACCCTCGGTCATTTCCTGACTGTTTGCTGCAGACTGCAGGGTCTCAGAGGCGAGGAGAACACCCAGGTTCCCACAGTGCTGCACTGCAAAGCCACGCCTGGGGCTTTCAATACCCTGAGAGACTTCAGGGGGAGTTTGAAGATCAAAATTCCACAAAGACTATCTTTTAAAAATCATTTATCCCCTTAGAAATTCTAGTCAGAGAAAGTGTGTAGCGTTAAGATAACCATGAACTATAATTTCATTTGTATGAAGAATTTATCTCTTTAAAGTGAACTGGCTACTATTTGCAGGTTCTAGCCTCAGGACAAATAGGAAAGAAAGAGACATACTGGCCACCTTACAGATGACAACACAGAGCAGGGGCCAGCGTGGCTCGGCTCACTGGGTTTAGGCCGCTAGCCAGTGCTTGTGGGTGGGGGAGGCGAACCTCCTGACATCGCTGTCTGATTGAACAGCATTTCTGTGCTCACTACTGGCCCAGGAACTCACCAGAGCAAGAGACAGCACTTCCTTTCCCCGCACACGATGTGAGGGAAATACGCGTTGAGCATTGTTAAAGACATTCTCTACCGCTCTACGCAGTGACTTGTTATTCTCTCAGTAAATGCTTACCGATGATACTGATAATGATGTCATTGATCAATGACACCGTTGATCAATTATGTAAAGGGTAATAAGCACAAAACGAACATGAAAAAACATAATGTCTATCATCTGCCACCAAGCAGCTCACAGTTCACGTGTAAGAAAATGTTTATCACATTTTGATAAAGGAGAGAGCAGACAGAGAGAGAAGGAGGGGGTGAGGGAAAGAAAGCCAAAAAAAAGAAAGGAAAGAAAATAGTGACATTCTCATATAAATTGGATTCAATTTTGACCAAAGTACATTAACTTTTCTCAATTTTGTCAAGGGCAAATAGCATAAAGGAGGCAAAGTGCTCTGATTCCTTCTGTATCAATAACTCTTGGTACAGCCAACTGGACTGTGGCAGGATGGGGCGGACTGAGAAACTAACAGTAAGAACACTTTTCCTGGGTATTCACCATCCATCCACCCATCCAGTAATCCCTTCCTTCCTTCTTTCCATTACTGTTTCCTTCTTTCATTCAGCAAATACTGATTTAGGGCCTACGATGTGTCACACTGTGATGTGTGCTGAGGATAAGACAGTGAGCCCTAGCAGATCAGGATCATGCTCCCATGGAGTTTACCGTCTGATGGGAGAGATGGAAATTAATAACATCATTAAATAAATAGAGGTAAAATTGCCTTTTTGAGAAAAGCTAAAAAGGAGCGATACTTGATAAGATGAGAGCCTCTGACAGGGGAGAATGACGCCGTTAGGGAACACTTCCCTGAAGAACCAATGCTTGAGTTTTTAAATCTGAAGGAGTCACTAACATGGAGAGGGACGAGATTTCCAGGCCAGGAACTGGGGCTGGCTTGAGTAAAGATCCTGCTGTTGGAGGGAAGGCCATCGGTACACTAGTCAACTCAGGCTAGCTTTTGCTATAGTAACAAAGAGCCCCCATATATCAGACATTGAGGATAATTGTCTTAGCCAGCTCAGACTGCTGTAACAATACCACAGGCTGAGTGGCCTAAGCAACAAGCAGATATTCATTTCTTTCCCATAGTAATTCTGAGATGTTTGCTATTGTAATGCTTATTTGACAAGGACTAGACTGATACTCAGAGTGGGGAAGCAACTCATTGTAGCTAGTATAGGTGGTCCACGTTCTTCCCAGTTTATCATTCTTATCTTAGACAAAGTCAGGCATCCATAAGGCTATTAGAGATGAAGGTCATTAGGAGAAGGACATAGGCAAAAGGGAATGAGGGCCACGTCACATGGAACAGCCATGTGGCCTACCTGCCTTGGTAACTGCCTCATCACTAGTCCTAGCACAGTGCATGGTACCCGGAAGGCACTTCATGTGTATGCATGGGAAAGATGGAAGGCTAGATGGATGGATGGAAGGATAGAAGGATGGAAAGATGAGTGAGGAGGTGGGTGGATAAATGGATGAATGGATGGAAGGGCGAAGGTACGGACAGAGGTGGAAGGATGGAAGGGTAGGTTGATGGGTGCATGGAGAAAGGGATGGATAAATGGATGTAAAGAAGAAAGAGAAAGTGGATGTTTGGATGGATAAATATCCTCATCAGTAGTCAACATCAGGGAAGTTGGTTAGCAGATGGCAGCTTCTCAATCTCAGAGTTGGTTTCACAGGCAGTAGCACAGTTCTGCAGATGGGAAGTGGGACTGAGAAGGGGAAGAGCAGGTCTTCACGTCAGGGCAAAGGGAATTGATCCAAACAGACCTACAACTGAAGCATTTCATATGTGCTGGGTACTTTTAAACATTTTCTTATTTAATCTGTGAGTGAGAAGCCCATGGGGTAAAAATTAATCTATATTCAGTAGGAAAACCAATGTATCAGATTTTGTGCACATGAGAGTTGCTGAGTTATCAAATTTTTCCAACATTAAGAAGCTAAGTGCAGGAGAAAGGAAGCTTCAGCTTCACTCTTTAAGGTCACGCTAAGTGTGATTCTTAATGCAAATGAGTCAACAAACACAATGCTCATCAAAGGGCCCCTGCTTCCATTGGTAAGAGCCTTGTATAGCTCACATCTTATTTCAGTCTCTATTGAGGGGGTTATTGCTCCATAACATCCTTCTGGAATACACACCTAGACATCCTGTGTGATTTCTGTCTCTGGCAAGAAAGTACCACCAACACGTGTCCCTGGCGTGCAGCCTCTTTGTGAATCCACACGTTGCTAATGAGAGACATCCTTCATGCCTCCAGCTCTGCTTTTCACTTGTGAACGTTGTTCAGGTTTCCTGGGCTATGAGGGAAAGTGAGAAGTTTGAAGAGAAAGAAAGAAGGTGCTGGCGTTGTCTTTTTCATTTCGTACTTCATCCCCTATACTTCTAAGTCTGGCCGAATCTGTCCAATATCATGCAGTTCTTGTCTCATGCCTTAGCCAGTAGTACCCCAACTTTCATGGTCCCCTTCATCCTTTTGTTTGTTGGCTCACTGATTCACTCAGTTCCACACTTATTAAGTGCCCAGTACATACCATGGCCACTGCAAGTGCTGGGGTTACCCTTTACAAATTCCTTCTATTTTCTTCTTAATCATTTTAAACATGCTTCCCATCATGACGTTCCTGAGTGCAGGAATCTGCAGCGTCACCTGCTTCTCTGTCCACTGGTGGTCAGTGTTCCCTGCCACTCTGTCCCTGATGTCCATAGCCTTCTCCTCTGGCTAGGCTGCTCTCTGACACTTATATTTCTGCTGCATTGTTCCTGCCTCCTCATTTTTGCTCATCCGGGACCTCTCTTGTCCTACTAACCGTTGAGACCAGAGTTTCTGCTGCTCCATTTCTTTCCTTTCCCACCTGCTCTGGGCATCCTTCTCTTCCTGTGACCCCTCATAGCCCTCAACTAGAGACTCAATCATACTCTCCTAGAGGATATAATCTGATTTATTTAACTAGAGAGAAGCATTTTGAGGTTGCAAACTGGATTCTATATTCTGTTTATTTCATTCATTCATGGTATAGTAGAAAGAGTGCTGCCTTTAGAATCTGAGAATGTGGGTAGTACTTGGCTCTTTTACATACTTGTTGGGGAAACCTGGGAAAGTTATTTAATGCCTGAAAGCCTGGTTTCCTCTCCAGGAAAACCAAAATAGCAGCACCTATCTCAATACCAGTGGGGCTACAAATGAGTTGGTTGAAAGTACTTGGAACATAGTAGGTGTTTAGTAAATGTCAGCTGCTCTAGAATAAATCCTGCATGCTTAACAGGTGCCAAGTTCCAGGCAGGGCCACCTCTGATCTTGCCATCAGGAAACCCACAGCCATCTGGGGATGCTACTGCTGGCAAAAAGAGGATTAAATGAG
The DNA here is from genome assembly GCA_963573935.1 of Arctocebus calabarensis. Taxonomy (NCBI): domain Eukaryota; kingdom Metazoa; phylum Chordata; class Mammalia; order Primates; family Lorisidae; genus Arctocebus; species Arctocebus calabarensis. The sequence continues at coordinate 14,352 of CAUYON010043486.1, read as the reverse complement.
ATATTGGGTGCAAAGTGCTTAGCACAGTGAGTGTAGCTATTAAGTGTTCCTTCAGTGATGTTATAAACTACTGATGTGCATTTATTCCTCTATATCATTTAACACAAAGCGTATGTGAGAAAGTATGGCTAGGCTGTGAGTCATAAATGGATGCTCTTTAATCATATAATGGTATTGCTTTGGAGCTGGTTTCGGAATGTAAAACCTGCTAATGCACATTTGCAGCTTGTGCTGTTAATGGACAGAAATGGCATGAGTGAGAGAACTCCTTGCTGAATAAAAACACAGTGTCTCCAGGGAGCAGGGTTTATGTGGTAAAGGAGCTGAGGGTGACTCAGAGTGCCTATGAGAGTGAGGGTACAGGCTGGGATGAGGTGCCCAAGACCCAACACCATGATTTTGGAAGGTTTTCTCTCCAGAGCCTCCTCCAATCAGAATGGAGTTGGCAAAGCATCTGGTTGTCCCCCAAAATGAGCACCATTGTCCTGGGTGAGACCAGCAGTTTTCAGTGACTCAGAACCCACCCACTGATCACCAGGAGAGGATCGATGCAATTGACTAAAAAGCAAGTGGGTCCCAGAGCCTCTTTCTAGCCAAGTAATCCTGCCAAAGTCACTTGACCTCATGAATCTAGGTTTTCTTATCTGTAGAATGAAGATAATCAAATTCACCCATCCAACTTTTTTTTTTTTAGACAGAGTCTCCCTCCATCACCCTCAGTAGAGTGCCATGGCATCACACAGCTCACAGCAACCTCTAACTCCTGGGCTTAGGTGATCCTCCTGAGTAGCTGGGACTACAGGTGCCCACTATAATGCCCGGTTATTTTTTTGTTGCAATTTGGCTGGGGCCAGGTTTGAACCTACCACCCTCAGTATGTGGGGCCAGCGCCTCACCCATCCAACCTTAAACTTTTAAAAAATTTCATATTAATATGAGGTTACAAATGATTAACCCATCGTAATCGTTTTGAATTTTTTTACAAAACTCAAGTGCAGTATAGTGAGTGGGGTAATGTCTCAAGGCTATTGTTCATGGCTCCCTGTTAGGCCATGAAGGAAATGAGGCCTCTCTTGGGCTCTCCTTGACTGAGTCTAGATACCGGTAGATGCTGACTGGCCTCTGCATAGAGGGCCGTGTAAGTGTCAGTTCTTCCAAGCATGGTTTTTCCCATTGACTGTCCCTCAGCTTTGGACATTTTGGCTACGGGTCTGAGCTGCATGCATCACCCAAGTCAGTTTTACTTGTAATAAAGCTGAGCTGGCATTTCAGTCTCCATCCAGTTCTGCACCTATTTCTCAGCTGGCTCTGGCCTCATAGGGGAAAGATGCCAGTCATCGCCAAAGGCCAGCTGAGAGCATGTGCCCAGGCACCAGCAGGGACCAAACAGATGCATGTTCTCTGGAAGTCAGTGGAGACTTTTCTGAAGAGAAGAAATCACTTGTCAAGTCGTGTTTCTTTGGCAAAAGGCAACATGTCGGCGGATGTGGATCTGAGTGTACCAGCGAATTGCTCTGAACCAGGGAATCCCAGGCAGGGATCGTTAAGAAAGCTTAGCTAAGATCCCTCTAGATCATTTTATTAATAAAAAAAGTCTTGCTTGCTACTGCTAGTGTTTTGCACACTGAACTTTGGGGTCAGACAAATTTGGCTCCTAATCCTTCAGATCTGTGTATCTCAGTTTCTCTGACTGTTGAAGAGGGATAAGAGTGCCTCTTCCAGAGAGTAGTGGGAGGATGGCATGAGGGTGACACACTTGTCAGCGCACAGTGGAACGCTCAGTAGTTTACTGTTATGACTATCACGGTCCCCACTATTATGGAGAATCCTCAAAAAGCTGAAAGTAGACCTTTCATTTGATCCCATAATCCTATTACTACTAAGTATCTACCCAGAAGAAAAATAATCATTTTATCATAAGAACATTTACACTCAAATGTTTATAGCAACTTAGTTCACAGTCACAGAGATGTGGAAATAACCCAAGTGCCTGCCCGTTAACTCATGAATGGATTCATAAACTGTTATATGGATACCATGGAATACTATTCAGCCATAAAAATGGAGACTGCATTTTGTCATTTTCTTTGTATTTTTCTTTTGAGACAGAGTCTCACTTTGTCACCCTTGGTAGAATGCTCACAGCAACTTCAAACTCTTGAGCTCAAGTGATCCTCTTGCCTCTGCTTCCTGAGTAGCTGGGACTACAGGTGCCTATCAGATTGCCCAGCAATTTTCTTTTAGAGATGCTATCTCACTCTTGCTCAGGCTGATCTCAAAATCCTGAGCTCAAGGATTTTACCCACCTCGGCCTCCCTGAGTGCTAGGATTACAGGCCTGAGCCACTCTGCCCAGCTGAGACTTTGCATTTTTTTATTAAGCTGGATGGATTTGGAGAACATTCTCCAAGTATCTTAAGAACGGAAAATCAAGCATCCCATGTACTCAATACTGTGTTAAAACTAGTATATCAGTAACTACAAGCCCACTGGAGAGAAAAACATTTAATTTCAAGAGGCAGGTGGGAGAAAGGGGGAGAGAGTGTGAAAAGTTTTCACCTAATAAATACAAAGTAGGAGTATTTGGTACACCTTCTGGGTGGAAGGCTCAAATGCATCTGGGACTTCATCTTACAAATGCAGGCAGTGTAATCTCATCACATGTACCCTCATATTAACCTGAAACAAAAATAAGAAAAAGAAAAAAAATGTACAATAATAATCTTAGAGTCTAGTAGCCACTGAGGTAGGCAGAAGAGATATTATTTATTAATTAAATGGGAGATTGCAGGGTCTAATAGACCTTAATCAGGACCTGCTAAGACAGAAACAGACACTGTAACAGTTAAAAAACAATGGATCTTCCGAGAGCTGGAAGTGACTGATTAATGGTATACGTCCAGGGTTCTTTTGGGGTGATGAAAGAGTTCCGAACAAGGTAGTGGTGATGGTTGTACAATGTTGTGAATGTACTTAATGCCACTGAAGTGCATACTTTAAAGTACACTGAGCGTTTACTACGGTTACAAACAGAGCAATGAATCAGACAGGTCCCACCTTCTCAGGGAGCTCACAAAGAATGACAGAGAAGTTTGACCATCCTATAAATGATCCACACCGGGGGTGTGTGATTCCAGAAGAGGGATGGGACCTTATTTCCATGCTGTGACTAGAGGAAAGTGGCTCAGGGGCTTTAAATCAGTGTCCAAGGACTAACAGGAGGAGCTGGGATCTGGACCTGCAGCTGAGGGCACGCCCTTCTCTGAGCTGCAGGAGGTGAAGCGCTCTGTGATGGTAAACGTGGAAGGAGGTGAAGCGCTCTGTGATGGTAAACGTGGAAGTGCGACGGCTCCCCAACTCCACACCGTCCTGGACTCCAGGGTCACGGGACTGATGGCGAAGAGTGTGCTTGGAGGGGAGGGAGGTGGTGATGTGCTGCTTGGGGGTAATTGTATATTTTGAAGTTTGTGGAAAGTATAACGTGAGCTTTTCTCCCACCCTCATTTAATATTCCACAAACACTCGCCACATAAACAACAAGTCTTTTCTCAACACTTATTATCATTCCCAGAACCACTTGCAGGCTTTCAGAAACCCATTATTATAATTATAATCAAGAATCTTAGGACAGAGCCATTTGTGCCAAAAATACATTTACACTTGGAATTGTTTGCAGAGGAACAAGAGCGAGGGATGTCATTTCACTGCTGGGGAATCTATGGGTAGAAACTCCTACGCCATTTAATTTCTTTTCCTCCATTTAATTTCTTAATGTAAAATTTTGTTGTCAAATTCCCAACTAATATTTGCTTTTGTCTCTCTCTCTTTCTTTTTTCTTTTCCCCTTCTCCGTGGCTCTTGATTTTCAAAGGCCTAAAAAATGTACTTGTTATCTTCACCCTGGTGGCTTTTCCATCAGGGACAGCCACAGGCAAAGGCATAATGGGGATGATTCCAAAAGGGTTGATGGGGTGCCCATATCCCCTAACCCCCAGGAAAAATAACTTCTACACCTTTGATTCTTTTACATTAGGACAAAGGCTTTCATTCCATAATTAGAGATAAATTAGTGTAAAGTTACTTCAATTCAATTCACATTTATTTAGTTTCTCTTTTTTATCTGTGTGTAGGCACATCTAGATGCATCAAACATAGCTCTAGTCCTCAAAAAGAATGTGGTTCGTTATGGGACACAGGCTATGAATAAATATTCGATGCAATGAGAGCCATAAAAAATGAAAAATACAAAGCAAAACAAAAAAAATCGTGTGCCATGGGAATGAGAGGGGGGGAAGAATTATGAGGCTAGATTTGACGGAAATGAGAACAAACAAGTAGGCTCTTCTATTACTTTTCGTTAATGTGGTGGTTAAGATTTGGTCAGATCTATGATAAAATCTTCACCTCTCATCTACTGCCTGGTCACTACAGGTGAGTTAGGTAACTACTCAACGCCTAAGTTCACCCACCTGCCAAGTGAAAAAAAGATAGTATCTACCTCAAAGGATAATAAATATTAAGACATCTAGTTAAAATTAGCCTAGGATGTCCCCAGTTCCTCAGCCACTGCAAGTCCAAAGGTCTGCTGGGTACCACAGGTCAATTTCTCCAAAAAGCAAATTCTGAGACAGAATATAGCGTGTAGGATGTTTATTAGGAAGTGCCCTGGGCATCCCCAGCATGCACAGGACCAGGGAAGGAGGCAGGACCAGGCAGACAGAGCAGCTGAAGAGCCAATCAGCTGACTCCACCGAGCGTCACAGCTGAAAGGGGCTCTCAGAGTTATAAACTCTGGCCCCAGAGGACTGAGTCCTAACACTGCTGCCTCCATCAGTGATTGGATATGGGCCACCAGGAAGGGTGTGGCCTTGGTCTGCCTCTGCCTCAGAGGGCTGACCCCTTCTGAGGGCTGTCCTGTAACTGAAGTGAGAAGTCCTCCCTTGAATGGAGATCTGGTCAGTATATCCCCAAGCCCAGAAAACTGGAAGGTCATGGTGCTTCTGTTCCTCTGGCCTCCTATGGTTCTTGGGCTCCTGGCTCCATGTCAAGTCTGCTTTTTCACAGAATTTCATGACAAATGCACATACACTAAGCATGCCGTGGTCATGGATTGCATGACGGCTGGAAGTCAAGGAGAAGGATCCTCTCACAGAAAGAATGTGGGCTTCCACTGCCTCCTGGGCTCTTCTCCTAGGTTCCTCGGCCCTGCCCCATCTCTCCGGCTGATGCCCAGCAGTGGAACAGGTTACTTTTGTTTTCGGAGCACACCCTGCATTCAAAGATTCACTCTAAATGAACACAGTGTTCTCACCTCTCCAGAATCTTGGTGGTAAAATTTTTTCTTCTACATAGGTAAAGCTTTAAGCACATAATAAATATTAGTTGTTATTATTGTTCATTAATCTCAGTTTTAGGGGGTCTGATTCCTTCATAGATGGGAAGTCATCATTAAACCGAGTCTCAGCCCCTCTTTAGGTACCTTTTTATTACCTTGCTTTCCCTCTCTCTGGTCTTCCTATTATTCATCTGTGAATGCAGAGTCCCTAAAATCTGTAATTTCAAGTGGGTGTAGTTTGACTTATGAAGATGTGCACTGGGGTTCCACCCAGCATTGCCAGGGTTGACACCCTATCTGCCCCCTGCTATCCTGTTCTTTGATCTTGGTAGCTTCTATTTATTCACTTTGTAAGGTGGATGAATAGGGGATAATGCCTAAGTCACAAAGTTGTTCTGAAGGCTCAGTCATCACCCATTCATTTCTTCATGGATCCTTTCCTTCATTCAACAATGAGCAAGCATCCGCTGGTGCCAGCTCTGAAAACACAATAGTGACCAGGACAGATGCATTTCTGTCCCCATGGAACAGTCAAATAATTGAAGCAGAAAGACAACAAACAATATTGTCTTTCTTATGACAGTTATGCTAAGTAATAATCGCTTAGTAAAAGTTGCAAAACAGTGCTGTGAAAAGAAGTGGCCCCCAAATAGAGAAAAACACCCGACCAGCATAATGGTCAGGAATGGGCTGTTGTGGTCCCAGGGAGCACAAACATGAGACCCCGGCAAGAGTCTACAGCCCAGCATTTCTCTGTCTTCTGAGCATCTGCAACACTTCACAGATCCTTTTGTTATAGCATTTGTCACCATCTATTATAATTGTCATGTGATGAACTTAACTGTTGGCCTTGGCCTTTCCTCCTCACTCCACCAAGATTAGTAACCTTAGAAAAAGATGCATATGAGAACAGAAAAAAAAATTCCTTTCTAATCAAATAGATCTCATCCACATTTGTAACTGTTACTTTTATTATGAGGCCACTGCACTCTGGCATTGCCAACGGAGAGAAGCCATCCCCAAAATAATTGTAATAATAACACAGATAAGAAACATAGGCATAAGCTGGAGATTAATAACATCTAATGAATAAATAAGACTTTTTAAGAGGGTAAAATCACTTGAGTCTCAGAAGAAGCACGTAGTAGGCACCTAGGAAGTATTGACTGAACGTGTTATGTTCTATCCCTAGCATGTATGCATACAACATTTCCTGAGTCTAAACCTATCTTCCAGGTTTAGGAGAGAACTAAGCAAATTATTGTTCTTAAGTCCTATAGCAACTGTCACCCACTAGATGCTCAACAAATGTCCCAGGAATGAACTCACAGGAAAGGATGGTGGAGTTGGACACTGAGGGAGGCTATTCCTTAGCTGTTGGGAAGTTTAGGGTGGAAGAGGCTTTGTGGGAAAACACAAACGCAAGCTGTTCCTGGGTTTTATTAGTCTGTTTCCCACGTCTTCCCTCTTGAAACACTTTGCAATCAAAAGATTCTGGAGTGGACTATTTTCAGCCCTCGGCCTTTACCCTGAGCACACTAAGAGGAAAAGTTGATTAGGGAAGCTCTGCGGTGTGCGCATAAGTCAGAATCGCCAATATCCATCCTCGGCAGGATTAGACTACTAATTTTTTTCCCCAGAAACATTACAATCATGTTTTCAATATCTTAGTGTCACTCTTTTTAGGATTCATTATGGCAAAGACCCTGAAATCTATGACTCCTTTTAGCCAACTTAAAACCTCTTTCAAGACCTGGTTCAAAACTTCTCCTTGACTAGGATGCCTTCTCTAATTAACCCTTCCTTCCAAAGAAAGTTCCGGTCGCCTTCCTGCCACCCAGAACCTCCAGCTTATGTGTGCAGTTCCTTGCGCCATAATTTGCATTCGAGCGAATTCATCCTCTTTAATCTTCCCCTTAAATGAAAGAAGCCTGGATTTGGAATCAGACCACCTGTCATTACTTCATCTCATCAAACCTCTGCTTTTTCATCAGAAAAAATCATGGGCAAATGAAGACCTGTCTTATAAGGATCTTGCAATGATTATAATAATGGATGTCAGAATTTTCAGGGAATTGTTGAATGCTCCACGAATTTGCCCATACTGACTTTTTCCTTGTGGATATAGCTGGTCTTCCTAAATGACATTGCTATATTCATGAGGCTAAATCTTCTGTCTTTGATGTTCTATGTGATGTTGTCAAATTTCCTTTCAGTAGGCCTCAGTTTCCCCTCTGTGCAATTACAATTTTGAATCTAAGACATGGTTTTGGAATCCTAGTACCTATCAGAGTATACAGGGGTGGTGGTTGAAAAATGCAGATCCCAAGGCACCATTCCCAGAGATTTTGATTTAGTAGGACAAGGATGTGACCCTAGAATCTGGATATTTTCACAAGCTCCTTGGGAGATTCTGACATATGTTGTCTCTAGACATATCTTGAATAACATTGTACTGGGTAATCCTGTAGCACAGACCTTCCTGTTTGGGAAGTAAATAGAAATTTGTCTAAGACTGATCCCTTCAAGACTGGCCTCTCAGAAAAAGCATTGGTAAAGTTCCTAGGAAGCTGGTTATATTTCAATGACTAATCAATAATTGTAGGCCAACCACAGGCCTGAGACTCCCAGTCACAACAGGAGTTGAGCTGCTGCTACCCTCCAGCCACAAATGTGGAGCTGCTCATTGAGTCTTAGGTCATGACTATCCAGCAGCAATCTGAGCTTCCTTAATCACAGAACTTCAAAACCCATGGTATTGGCTTTCACATCTGGAGTCCGATGCCTGGCCCTGCCAGATAGCTGTGTGCCACCCTATAGAGAAATGTGACATCGGGTATGATTCACCTGCTCCTCTTCTTCTCACTACAAATTTTCTCCCTCAACAGATGCTGCCCCAGTGGGTCCAGGCTAGGGGGACCTGGGGCTGTGTGACTACTTGACCCACAAACTTGACATTCTCTGAATAATATATGTAAAAGGACACTCCAAATCTTAAACCTTAAAGAATGATTTTTGTGTTAACCACTCACATTCCTTTTAAGCCTGGAAACTGGCTCTGATCGTGCTGTTTCTATAACTTTCCCCATCACCAAACTCAGAATAGTCCTTAATCATTCATTCTATTAGTTTCCTATTGCTGCCTTAACAAATCTTCACAAACTTAGTGACTTAAAACAGGACAAGTTTATTATCTTATAGTTCTAGAGGTTGAAAGTCTGAAATGGATCTTTTGGCTAAAGTCAAGATGTTAGCAGCAGGGTTCTTTCCAGAGGTGGTAGGGGAGAATCTATTTCCTGGTCTTTTAAGCTGCTGAAGACCACCCACCTTCTTTTACTCATAGCCAGTTCCTCCACCTTCAAAGCTGCACCCCCACTCTCACCACTGCCTCCTTCTCTGCTCACTCTCATCCTTCTGCCTCTTTTTTATAAGTATCATGGTGATCACATTGACTGTACCCTGATAATCTAGAATAATCTTCCTATCTCAAGATGCATAATCACATCTCTCAAGTCGCTTTTGCCATGTAGGGCGACACATTTACAGGTTCTAAAGATTAGAACACCTAATGTGAACATCTTTGATGGGACTTAATCTAGCCTGCCACATTAATCAAATGTCTAATAAGCAATCACCATGTGCCAGGAGGCTGGGGACACAGCCGTCAATAAGGCGGTCATGGTCCCTGCCTTGAGGAGACTTATTGAAGAGGAGACAGACTAGCAAATAGGCGTTGAAAATAAAGGATGAGGGAGGTTTTGAATGGGACAGTACAGAGAATTGTTTTGGAACATAGAAAGTATCAAAAGGGCTTCCTGATGCTGACCACCTGCTTAGACTGAGTCACACTGATGCAGGACAAGGCGGCCCTACAACCACTGCCTTGGCCCTGGCGGTGCTGATGCTGTGGTGGATGGAGGAACCAGCCTGCTGGAAGGGCCGGACACCTGTGGGAAGACACTGGTGACTTGCTGTCTCCTTACCATGCTCTTTTGGCTAGTATATTTCATGGATGGCACTTTGCTGTCTCCTCACAGCACATCTGACTGGTCAACGTCATGTCAGTTTCCAGGGCCTGGGTCTTCATTAGACAGCTGGCTGTAACTGACTAAGACCCACGCCCTAAGAAGTTCCAGCAAAATAACTCCCTGGGACTATATAAACCCCTGAGCAGAGATCGGTGCAGACCTCAGCTGGACTTGGGAGAGCTTGTTCCGCTCCAACACAGACCTCGGCTGGACCTCAGAGAGGGAGCAGGAGAGTTTGTTCCCCTCCTAGGTCCTCTTTGTCTGGAGGTTTGGTTTTTTTGTACTTCTAATTCTTCTTTCCTGTAAATAAACCCTGACTTACCACTATTGTGGTCCGTTGATTCCTTCTTCCAATCGCTGAGACCAAGAACCTAAAATTCGGGCATCAACACCACACAGACTTGCATTTCCCAGGTCTGTGTTCAGCTTGTGTGGAACTCTATCCGCTGTCACTTATAGGAAACTGCTGGCTGGTTTGGGTTGCTGTCTATTTGCCAGTCTGCTAGGGGTACCTTTCATATGCTGGACTGGACAGGCAGTGTTGGGTCCTCTCTAGCTGCATGAGGCCAAGTATTGAATCCTAGCTTCTTTTTATTGTCTGCCTTCATTCCATTCCAGGGAATTGGATCATACCCAGTCTAGTCCTAAGCCATAGCAGAGCAAAGGGAGATGTTCAGTGCAGAACTGTTTGAAAATGGACACATTTCAGGTCCTCTTCATTCATTTTTGTTGTTGCTGTGATTTCTTTTGGGGTATTCTTCATGAATTCTTTGCCTATGCTGCTATTTATGAATCTTTCCAACATTTTCTTCTAGGATTCTTATAGTTTCCTGCCCTAGGTTTAAGTATTTTATCTCTCATGAGTTAATTTTGTCAGTGGTGAAAGGTCCCAATCCTGTTTCAGTCTTTTACAGTTTTCCCAGAACCATTTATTGAACAGGGATTTTTTTCCCCCCAGAGGAGCTTTTTATCTGTTTTGTCAAAAATCAGATGACATCATCTGTGGGTTCTCTGTTCTGATGCATAGGTCTATGTCTCTGTTTTTGTGCCAGTATCATAAAACAGAATTTGTGGTCACTATAACTGTGTGGTATAGCTTGCAGTGTGGTGAAGTGATGCATCCTACTTTGTTCTTATTAAATAAGGTTGCATTGGCTATTTGGGGTCTTTTCTCGTTCTGTATGAGTGTGGAACTGGTTTTTCTAGATCTCCTTGTGCATGGACAAGGACACAATCAAAAGAGCAAATAGACAACCCACAGAATGGCAGAAAATATTCACATGCTATATATATATATATATCCACACATCTGAGGAAGGACTGATAATCGGAACCTACAAAGAACAGAAGCAAATCAGCAAGAAACAACCAACCTCTTCAAAAGTGGGCAAAGACATGAACAGAAACTTTTCAAATAAGGTTAAAAAATAGCAAAATTTTATGAAAAACTGCTCCATGTCAACAATCATCAGAGAAATGAAATCAAAACCATAACGAGATGTCACCTAACTCCAGTGATAATGGCTCATATTAAGAAGTCCCCAAACCACAGATGCTGGTGTGGGTACAGAGAGAAAGGAACTCTTATACACTATTGGTGAGACTGCAAACTAGTAAGCCTCTACGGAAAATTGTATAGAGAGACCTCAATGAACTTAAAGTAGAACTACCATTTAATCCAATAATCCCACTGGTGGGTGTCTAGCCAATGGAAACAAGGTTATTTTATAAAAAGGATACCTGCACTCAAATGTTTGTAGCAGCACAGTTCCCAACTGCAAAGATGTAGAAATAACCCAAGTGCTCATTAATACATGAACGGAAAAATTAAATGTGGTATGTGCATACTTTGGAGTACTATTCTGCTAGTATCTTTTGTAATAACTGTATGGAACGGCATGAAACCATTTTTCCAAGTGAATCATCAGAATAATGGAGAAACAACCACATGTACTCGACGCCAAACTGGAACTAACCTATAAACACTTAATTGTGCATATGGAAATAAGTCTCAATGGAAATCAAGCTGGAAGAAAATGTACTTACAATGCATATTATAGAGTGAAGAGCACACTTATAACTTTGACTCATCTTGTATAAGAACAAAATATATAAACAAAATGTGTGTACCCCCTTATATTTTTAAATTTAAAAAACTACAAAATAAAATAATTTACAATAAAATAATTTTCTAAAAATAGAAACAAAGAAAATGGAAACATGGATAGAAAAGGTCTTCGTAATCCCATCTAAGGGGGGTTGTTTCTCACCCCCACTTCCACTTCATCACAGCTCCACAGCTGCCACTGTCAAGTCCACAGTGGTTTCTTACTATGGCAGTCAAGGTCCCTCATGACCTGGCACCTGCCTTTCTCTCCAGTTTCACTCCTTGCTGCACACATCTTCAAAATAAATGCTCTAATATTTCATAGCTTACTGCACCGTTAAAGACTGTGCTCTCTTATGCTTACATATTGAGTCCATGCTCTTTTCCCCTCTTAGAACTGCACAATACCTACTCTCAACTTTCCTATTCAAATCTGCCTATTGGATTCCTATGCATCTTTCAAAACTGAAAGTAGACATCACTACCTTCAAGAAATCTTCTCTGATCCTTCCTAGAAATAGTTAGACATCCCTTTGGAATGCCTGTCTTACCTTGAATGCTTTTGTTGTTGCTCCTGCCACAAGGACACATGGTTTGGTAATTTATGTACTCACAAGTATGACTCTGACTCCCCTACTTGACTATGAACTCCCTGAGGGATGGGGACTGTGTGTTATCCTTTCCTGCAACTGTAGCACCATCCTTTTCAGGGCTCCCATGTCTTCCAACTGGTGAGCAATCATTCCATCAGTCCACAGGCTATGATGTAAATTATACCCCCAGAGTTGCATAAGATGGTTGTTCTGGCTACATAATAGATTTCAGTATCTATTTTTTTTTTAATAAATGAATAAATGACTAGAAACATAGTTGGTCAGCATCATATGCAGTCCAAGGATGAACATGTCTGCAAAAAGATAATAATGACATACATTCTCAGCACTAACATCAACTTTCTAATCAAATAAAAAGCCAATACCTCATGGATGTGCTTCTACATACAGTGCACCCTGCCTGTGCTGTTCTGTACCAGTTTCCAAGCACACACTCTGGAGAGGTGTTCATGTCTCTGCTGACACCATTAGTGAAGACAAATAGGTACATAAAAGAGTCGTGTTGGCTTCTGCTTTATTAGAAACTCAAGGGGAAGACGGAAAAAACTACCAATGTTTGCCACTCAGGGATAACATCAAGAGAGGAAGGAATTTTAATTTTTTGAGTTAGTGAGAGGTTATTAAAGTAGTACAAAGTAAACACAAGGTTGGATGTCACGAGATACTGCATCTCTTCCGGCTCAGAGTGACAGCCATGGAACATTTCACTCGAGTCCTTCTGAACTGGGATAAGCCATTGGCAGCACAGGATGGAGAAAAATGATTCTCCCTTTTGACTTTGGAAGGCTTCGAACAGATTTATTCATTCATTTAGTTATTCATTAAATATTCATTAGCACCTATGTTACCAACATTGCATTAGGTGGGCAGGGAATTCAAAGATGACTAAGATCAAATCCCAGACCTCAAGAAATTTGCAATTCAGTGTAGAAGACCAGTAGACATGCCATTATTAAGTTACAAAATTTCATATACTAGGTATTAACAAACACTTGCTGAACACATGATTTGTGCCCTGTACTATATTATGTACTTTGAGCACATTAATTCTTTTTGTCTTTACAACAGTTCTATGAAGAAGGCTGGGTTACTTCCATTTCTCAGGTGAGGATATGTAATTACAGAGAGGCTAAGTATTTTGCTCAAGATCGCATATGGGTAGCAGAGGAAGGGTTTGTAGCCAGGCCACCTGTCTCAATTTTTTTCACCCTTAACCTTCCCTCTATGGAATAATAATCAATGCAATTTTCTCCAGGATTCATTCAGGTTGGGGTCAGCTTCTCAAAGGTAGTAACCCTGGGTCTAGATTTTGAAGATTAAATAAGGGTCATCAGGTACAAATACAAAGGAAACTGAGTTTAACCATAGACACAGTAGCAGGATGTGTCTTGTAGACTTGTGGTAGACTTGTGTCTACCAAGTACCTGACAATACTGTAACTAAAGCAGGATTGGTTGGCAAAGTAGCCCAGACTCCATGACATGCATGATTCTATCTAATGCAAACATTTCGAGTCATACAACCTGAAGTAGCACCTGAGCAAAAAAGGTGAGGTGCCCAGTACTAATAATCCACTGGTAATGTGTGGGGAGGGGGTGGAAGTCAGTGCCTCAGTACCATTTGCCTTCTTGGTCTAGGCTTATTGGATATTTGATAGTTATTAGGGGAAAGATGAGGCTGGAGAGATTGACTGGGAAGGCTGTAGCAGGTGCTAAGGGCCATGGTGAGAACTTTAGCCTTAGCCCTGTAGGTGGTGGGGATTCAGGACAAGTTTGTAGAGGTTAAGAGGAGAGGAGATGTAAGCATGAAGGGATTAGTGATTTTGATTGTTTCCCCTCTTTCTGTCTCATTACATCAGGATTTTTGGCAGGGAACAAAGTCAATGATTGAGGAATTCCTGTGAGTGATAGTCAGAAGAAAGTGTGTGGAGCCCTCACAGAGAAAGACTCAAGCCCAGAGTTGACTGGCTGTAGAGAATCTTGTTAGGAGAAGACTTGGAATCAACAGAACAATATTCTCGTCTGGTAAAGGGAAAAAGACAAAAGTTGGGAGAGATGAGTAAAGGGATAACTTCTTAAGATTGACTAAAGCTTTTTGATTATAGATCTTTGGGGATTTTTTTTTATTATTTTATATATATATATTTTTTAATAATTTTATTGAATCATAATTATGTACATTGGTGCAATCACAGGGCACGATTCATATACATTCAGAAATATTTTGATCATACTGTTACAGATATCCTTCATGGCATTTCCTTGATCACT